>WWPM01022707.1:0-13511 GCA_023279145.1 Glomeris maerens
ATTATCATGATTATTATCGTCTTTGATGTTACGGCCCATTCAAAATGTTGAAACCGCTTCTGTTGTGGAAATTTCAGATCGGGTGGCATCAGAAAAATCTGGTTTCTTTGATGAAGTCAAATCCTACCGAGGTTATACTTACGCTCAAGAAAAGACCGATGCACTCCAACACTTCCGGCCAAGTAACTTATACCTTATATCGTGGAAAAAGGGGGAATTTAGAATCGGAACGCGATTGGGCATCTTGAATAATGAAACGGGGAATGGACACATTCACCCTCTTGTTGCAACAAAGCGGGCGGTTACAATCGAAACGCTTGTGCTAGGATTGGTCGCTCTCTCGAAGAAGGAACCGGATATAACACAATATTCTTATTTCCGGTTCCTTCGCGCTGCAGCCAATCAGGCAACGGGAACGGTGATGTGCCTATTCCCTTTTAATGACGAGGAACATCCGCGTTTCCTTACAAAGGTAATCCCGCACAAGTTGTTCTTCCCGATGAAGAAGCCGCCCGCGTACTTGGCGAAACACGACTGGGACCCGAGCGCGAGCGCTCCCGTCACCATCTCCATCACCGACGTCAACAACAAGACCAGCAGCATACCGAACCTGAACGTGGGCAAGTCGGTAGAGACGCGTGCAAATGTGAAAACGGCCCAAGAAGCTGTTCTCGAACCTAAACTTCAGACTACCGCAACGCACATGTCGGTCACATTTTATGACTCTGTCGCTGTAATATTCCCCGCTCTTCGATTCTGACGATCGCGTGCGGCTTTTTTTCTTCTTCCTTACTAGACTCCCCGAAGCTACGGAGGATGACGATGACGATTCCACGTTCTTGCCGGAAGAAGAGACAAAATCCGAGATGTCGGGGGAACTTGCGCATCTGGCGACGCCGAGAGTCCAAGTTACTTTGCAGAGGAGGTGTACGGTGAGCGGAGGTTCACCGACAGCCGAAAGACCTCCCGTCAGCATCGACCAGGTAACTTAAAGTTTCATCTCCTTAGAGCAGACTCTCAAGTAATATTGCCATGTTTTCTTAAAAGTACATATTGACATGTTTCTATTAATTCTTGTATTGCAGTAATTTCCACGAAGGTAAGGCTGGTTTACATTGCCATGATTTTTCGTGCGAATAGCTGTGTCTTGTGAAATTGACCACAATTTTGCGAAATTGCAAAACTGTGCATTTAGATTGACGCGATTTTGGTAAATCGCCTACTGAAGCGCCAATTGATAAATCACATCGACAATTCAGATAAAGATTTCATACGAATTCCTATGTACCATATCTAAAAGAAAAGTTATTTTAGAGAAATGGTCACATTGCTCGATAATAATGAGAGATCCGAAGCCTGACAAGCAACAAGCGAATTGACGGAAAGGCTTATTTTATAGAAATGCTTTGGCGATTTCGCTTTCATGTAAATGCAATTGCAAAAACCTGAATTGCGATTTTAACGAATCACATCCGCGATTTCGCAGAAAATTTATGTTCTCACATTTTCCTTATCGCAACACATTTTCGCATTAAAAATACGTTGGTTTCCACCCAAATAAATCAATTATCGCCAAACCTGAAATGCAGAAGCACCTTCGTTCGCAATTTTTAACTCGAATAATTTCGAATAAGGCATTTGTAGTTTTTGGATTATTTACAAATGTATTTGATTTCAGCTAAACTTTCCTTTATAACTGTATTTATCTACTAAACTTTTTCCAACTTATTCTTGCATTCGTGATTACGTGTCTCTATTTAACCTTTAAATACTCATTTAGTTTCCCCTTCCAGGACCCTTTCTTGCGATATTGGTTATATTTTCATGTACTTCCTGCACCTTCAGTCTCTATATTTCCTCTTTTATATAATGTGATGTGCTGACGGTTAACTTGGTTTGCGATTACGTAGCTCTGGAACGGAATGAAAAGGGAGCAAGTGATGCGCACTCAATCGCACGACGTGACCAGAGCCGAGTGGAGATGGCGAATGTCCGAATTCACACCTCGTCAACTGGAGACGATAGCTTCCAGGCTGGCACCTCTCGCGCCGAACCAGCAATTCGCGTCTGCGGCTCGGGAATCCGGCGACAAGAGGGTTACCGCGGAAAACGAGACTTTGAGTTGCGCCAAGGAAATAGAAAGCTTAAGTAAAAATAATGGTAGAACTTGCAACTTACCTTGTATATGTGTTCACTAATAACTTGTACAAGATAGAATTAATTCATTAATTTTGCAGATGGAGCTGAAAACCCAAATCCCGCGGCCGTTGTTGAAATGGAAGTTGTTGATTCGCAACCGGATAATCTGTCGGCCCAAGTTGCCGAGAAAAGCACCGCGGCCGAGGAAGGCCGTCCGCCGTCCGTCGTGCGAAGGTAACGTGTAGCGAGTCGTCAACGATCTCCGATACGGTATAGTTGTACCATTTTCGATGTCGCCGTCAGTTATCAAGTCGTGATCGTCGGAGGCGTGCCGCAAGTCGTCACGACGCCGAAGGATAAGGAAGCGAAGAAGAATTCTTCGGAGGTAAAACGTGCTGGTGTTTTAAGACGTCGCAGGTGTCGGGGAACGGTGGTAACTCGGCTGTCATTTTAAGAGTAACTTTCGGAAATAGTAAAGAAAACTGGAAATGAAGGGAAGCTTACGGATTTGCATGCGCATTTTTAATATTGTAATTTCTCCAATGAATTATTTTGGGGCTATACCAGGAAAGTTCCCCGGACACTGCTTTACTGTAGCCGTTGTTATTTGGTTTCTTCTTTGGTTGAATTATTTATTTCTTTGATTTTTTTTTTCTTTGTTTGTTTTGTTCATTTGGCAAATCAGTCGCCTGTTTTACGCCATAAAATGAAATCTTTGCAAGCCGTTGGTGAGTTCGATGTTGCGTTTCCGCGATCGTGATCGCAAACGGTGGCCGGTTTGGCTTCACTTACCGGGTTTGTTTTCAGCGAACCGCAGGATCTCTTGCAAGGACCTTGGCCAAGGCGATTGCCAAGGATGGTTGCTCAAGGGCTTGGTGCCGAAAGGAACTTTAGCCGGGTTCAAGTGGAGTAAAGCGTGGTGCGTGCTGAAGGGGAGATATTTCTACGTCTTCCGTGACCTTAACGTACGTACGTGCCTTGCGTCGCTACGCTGTTTTTCTCACGTTTTAACCGTGATTTCTTCTTTATGAACAGGCCGTCAAAGCCGAATGCTTCATTAGCTTGCCCGCTTTCCACGTTTCTCCCGCTCCGGAATGCAGATCTAAGAAATTGTAATCGCAATTCTGTAATATGTTATCAGCAATAATTAATACATGTTCCTTTTTTCTTTAGTGGCTTCAAAGTTTATAATGCAGGTGCTACGTTTTACTTTGCGAGTGATTCTAAAACAGATATGTCCAAGTACGACATTTGTAATTTGTTTGTCATTTTTCCATTCTTCTTGCTGATATTATCTTATTTACGTAGATGGATGAACAAGATGGGTTTGGCCGCGATCGAATACATAGATTCGGGTGTCGAGAAGAACACGGATGCAGGTTGTACGGCAAAAGCAAAGGAAGAAACAGGTTGGTCAATTTCAATGAGTTTGCCGAATAAGACGATATGACAAACTAAGATTAGTTTATTGTTGCAGTCACGTTATTTACAAACGCATACCTCATTCTCACGGCAATTTTTAAACTCGTTTAACGGCTAATCTCGTTCAATTTTAAGAGTGTGAACAACACCAGTTCTTAAAACTGAATTAATTCATCGGAAATCCCTTGATGAAGAGTGGTTGTCGATGCTTTCTAAAAGTTACTCAACTGAGCACTGAGTGTTCTAGTGTGAATGCAACAAGATTTGCTAGAACAAGTTTAGCGAAAGCTAGTTTAAGTTGATGTAGCTTAAAAGTGGGGGATAGTAATTTAAAGCAAAATTCTGTTTTATTCGCCGTTAGACGAATTTTTTAGCGAGACCGACGAAAGCGACGACGGCAACTACGACTCGAACGGCTTCCATCAGCCCGCGAGATCCCCGCTTCAGAAGTCGGCCACCGATACTTCCATGTCCGACAACCGGCCGTCGTCTCCTCGTCATTCCCCTCTTCTTTCGAAAAGCACGTGGGGCGGAAGCTTGCCGCGGTTGAGCTCTTCGAGGAGCAACAATTACGACAGCCACGTGTTCCTCAGACCGGCAACTCCCGCCAAGGTACCCCTTTCGCCCCGCGTCGCCTCCACCAAGAAGCCGAGCCTCGAGGAATACCGCGGCGGCACGCTTCCGGTGAGTTTCAGCAAGCGCAAGTGGCCCGGTCTCACCAAGTCGGGAAGTCTGGAGTGGAAAGCCGAAAGGAGAAAGAACAACCCGGCGGCGGCGTTGTCTTGCGGCGACCACGCGTGTTCGGAGCCGACGGTGTACGGCGGTCACTGCGCCGTCGAACCGGGCGCGAAGATGGCGCTCGCTTTCGAGATGAACTTGGATTCCTCTTCGCCGCCGAGGGACACGCATTCGGGTGACGAAGGCTCCCCGAACGCGGTGTCCAAATCGAGCCTCAGGCTTTTCGGATCTCCCAAATTCGTGAAGAAGTTGTCGAAGATAAGGCAAGCGTGTAACACCGTCTGGTTCGACGAGGGCCCGAAGTCTCGCGCGGATGTCCCCGTCTCCCCGAACGCGGTAGCCGAAAGTGACGGTAAGACGAGGAGCGGGTTCGGTTCGGAGACGGTTCCCCGAGAGAATTTCGGGTGCGCGGAGCGCAGGTTGGAAGCCCCAAGGGCTTCCACGAAGAAACCGGCGATGGGCGTTTCGATGATCGGGAAACAGAGGAGGACTTCGAGTCAGAGTAGCGGGGACAGCGTGAGGAGTCAAACGATGACACGGTCCCAAGGCGCTACAATAACTCAATCGACTCAGACCGATGAAGGTTTGCCATTGTTGTTGTTGTTGCACCCGTCGATACTAACTTCGGTTGTTCCGTTTCCTAAACCTGCTTCAAAGACATACCGTGAAATCTGTAATTTAAATGTCTGCTTTTCCACTCGTTTGTGGGAAAAACCTATACAAAAGTCTAGTACAGTTATTAAATTTTTGAACCTCAATTTTACTAGACGATATAACGAGAGTTCATATTAATGCCGTACTTCATTTTCTATCCAAAACGTAGACGTAAACTCTGCAGATTTCACCGTTTGTTGCTTCCAATCGGTTGCGGTCTCCGTTTTCCAAATTGATATAGTATTTTTCTTTTGGGTTTGCTCTTTTAAAAAACGAAAGCACGACTCGCTGCACTCGCTCTGCATGACGATGGTGACTTTGGTGGCTTGTCGGTTGACGAAGACGGTGAGAAATGCGAAACGATCTCTTCCGCCGTTAACCCGGTGCATGTTGGCGCGGGACCGCGGAAAGCGAACTCACGGCAAGCTCGCGTAAAGAAGTTGCGAAGACTGAAACGTTCACTGCGTGTAAGTGGGAATTGTAATGTTACGGCACGCGTCGTTCTCATCATCGTATCGGTCACCGTCACGCGAACATAACCGCTTTTCTGTCAACCTACGCATGCTTCGTGTGACTGCGTCGATAATTATTTTGTCACCTTCTATCATTTAGCCTTTCCTAACTCACACTTGTCAAGTATTGTATTACTAACACAGCAGGACTTGCCTAAGCTGATAACCATTATCAAAATTTCATGACAGATTTTATTTGGGTAGAATTTATAAGGTTCACAACTTCGTACAATTTTAACTGGCAATTTCTCGGCCTCCGAGAGACTCGCGCACAAACGCTCGTTGTTCGGAAACTAAGTAAGATACAGACCTAAAATTTTGCATTGAAACATCAAACATATAGTAGTAACACTGTACCAAAAACCATCAGATTGGTGGGGGTGATGTTGGAGGCATTTGTGATTTGGCATGGAATGACCCAAGAGCAATTTAAGAATTTCAATATTTGAAAGGGGACAAGTTGAAAGTTCTACCGTTCCTATTTCTCCGGTGCATTTCCAGTGATATATAATGTGTTTAATTTCAGATTAAAATGGAAGAACTTGCCGACATAGAATCTCTGCTTGTGTCGCCATTGGATTCGGCTTCGGTGAGCGCTTTCACCGCAAAGTATCCTCGGTACCTGAAAAGTTGCCCTTAGAGACACGGACACTCTGCGTACACCCGTTCCTGTTTTGCGGCTCAATTCCGGTGACTATATACATACCTGTACATTACTTCTTATATTATTGCAGTAACACGCAAACACGCACCAGATTGCTGTACGTCTTTAAAGCTGAGCTTTGCGATCGGAAGAAACTTAATATCCTATGCACTGCGACAAAGACAATGGTCTTTACCAAGTATAATTATTGTTACTGATATTATTATTATAACAAGGTGCTGCACTGAATGCCAAATGGAGTTATTTTTCTAAGTATGTATACGCTGA
Organism: Glomeris maerens; assembly: GCA_023279145.1. Lineage (NCBI taxonomy): Eukaryota > Metazoa > Arthropoda > Diplopoda > Glomerida > Glomeridae > Glomeris > Glomeris maerens. The sequence goes on from WWPM01022707.1 coordinate 6,397, forward strand.
ATGGTTGTACACTTATAACGTGATGGTTACCTTTACGTTATCGTTGTATATGTACGTGCAATATCGGGATACGTAATCCGTACATCGTGCAGAAACTTAAAGAGTTGCACTGACTTTTTTTAAATGCGGCATTTAGAATTCCCAAGGATATCGTTTGAGGGAAAAATTATTAAATTTAACTTGAATGACAGTTAGTTTAAACTGCACACAATCTCACATTGTTAAATTTAAAAGATAACATAACGAATGGATAATTAAAAATATATATCCATCGCATGAAACTTTTGCAGACGCGCCCATGTGATGCCATTGTGGTTTACAAACCACTTCTATAAGAGTGGAATATTTATTTCATTGTTGGAATAATTTTGTGTTCGACCAGAACTTCATTAAATTCACAAATCTCATTTCAGTGGTTTGTTATTTTACTTGCAGCGTTCAAAAACAATAAAATGTCAGGTTTGCTCAACCAAATGAGCAGTATTTTATGTAAGCTCCGCCCCCTTGAATATGGCGTCGCCTAAAAAAGGCCTAATGTAAATTGTATCTAAGATTTTATACAGGGTGTTGCAGAATTACATGGACAAACTGACGGTATGCGTGGTGCGGCAAAAAAAAGTTCGGTGAATTGTGTCACAAAAATTCAAAAACACAATGCACTTGGGAAATACATTTATTGGCTTTTGAAGTAGTTGTCACACTATACGAAGCACTATTGACAACATTTTTAAAGCTTATAGAAACTGTCAGAAACATTTTTTTAGGAGTCATGTTTTTAAGTGCCGTCCCACAGTCCTGAATCTCCTCGACTTCCACAAAACCGTGATCCCTTTGTGGCTCCCTTAAGACGAGGGACAGAAAGAAGTTAACAGGAGCAAGATCGGGAGAGTAGGGTGGATGCACCAAAACAGTCACGCCACACAATCAAGAAGAGTATTTTTTCTTGCTGGTACTCTTATCTATTTCCACGACCCAATCTTCAAATCTTTGTACCGTAGATTTTCAATTAAACGCCTAAGCATTCATTGAAATTAGCAGAGTTTCGTCCATGCGTCTTCTATGAGAGGCTTTTATTGGAGACAGGCGTTTAGTTGAAGATTTACTGTATATAATAATGATAAAAAGTCACTTATGTATAGAAAAAAATGAAGACAGGAAAACTTGATTTTAATGTTCAAAAATGAAAAACATGAATACATATATGATAAACATTCGGGGGAAACAAGGGCATGTCAATGACAGAAAACATTTAAACGTGCATTATCGTCATTGGGTTGCATCAATAACCTCGTAGTATGTTGGCATTGCGGAGTTAGTTACTATTTCTTGATTATTTGCGATGTGGCGTCTAAATCGCCCGTTTCGGCCAGGAAAATCGCTTCGCTTATAATTCTTCTACAATACGCAGCCATGTCTGGCGGAAGGCAGTTCAACTTGTGGCCGACATAATCTGCAAAGTAGTCGCCGGTCTCCTTTGGTTTTTGTTTTGGAGCGGTCTGCTCCATCCGTTCCGAAATTCTCTCCAGAATTTTGTCCGCCTTGGACTTTGGGCGTTTGAAAACTTGTTTGTCAACATGCGAAGGGCTCCTTTCTGAAACTTCGCAGAAGGCTAAGGTTGCAGCCATTGAATCTTCCTCAGAACTCTGTAATGAAATAATGTCCCCGATTCTGTTATGAACTTTGACAACAGAAAATTTTAATGACATCCAAACCAAAATAATGGTACGAAATGGGAAAAAGAAACGGCAACTGATTCGTTAACGTCGTTACGTTTGGTTCTCCAGATTCCAAAGTGAATGGAAACGGATTGCACAAGATTTTGAGGATAAGTGGTTCCCACACTGCTTAGGAGCAATACTGTAATCTTTAACGGTGAGGGACGGGTGCACTGACAGACTGAAGCTGTGCCTTAAAATACTAGTAGGAGGGAATTCACGTTTGATTATGTTGACGTAAGTATTTCTATATAAAATAATATTCCTGCTTTTGTATCCCCTAATGTACTTATGATAATCAGGCTGTATAAGTTACGGAACTGTGCGGTTGACGTTGGCGCTGGTCTCATCTTGCTCAAATGATAAGCAATTATCATTATTTTCCAAAACAGATTCCAGATTCTGGGCATTCCTCGGAATGTCCTGGTCCTCGAGGAACAACAGTAACCCGTAATACCATAATTTTGGTACGTGGACATCGCCCGTGGTAGCCCCGGATCTCAGCGAGGCTTTCACCTGCAATTGTTCCAAAAAAGAATTGCGATTAATCAGTTGATTGATGATAATAATTCCAATAATAATAGAGAGATAAAGTAGCACGGAACGTGTACGTGACGCGAGACACACGCGTAACCCGTGTGTGACATATCCATGGTGTCACTCGTTTGCTTCTTCACGTAAAAACACACGGCGGTTTCAATGTGTGTATGCAGGCTATTACACGTTGACACCAATGTGGTTGATTTTAATCGCTTAAACGAAGCTAATTGTATAATAGAATGCATGTTATTGGGTTCGAAATCAATATAATAAGTATCACTATTTATTTAAAACTAGAAAAGTCTGCAAGTGCATTTTATTTGCGTTCGCCGCTCTCGCCTTCAGCGAATATCAGATGCGCTGGTCGGGGCGTGGCTTCCCATGATGCTGTGCGAATCTGGAAATCTTTTAGTGAAAGCGTCGTAGTCATCTCGCGTTCGATCAATCCGTGTGCGATTGATCGCCACGTCTTGTACCGACGCCACTCTCTTCCCGTCGTGTACACGTTCCGTGCTACTTTATCTCTCTAATAACAGTAACAGAACTTGCTCCAACTTTCCTTGTTTAATTCTTTCTTGAAGGAGCTTCTCATCGAGCCGATTTTCTTCTGCACAATATCTTTTGTCGCTTTTGGTTCTTTTGTTTTCACCAAATCAACCAGCTGCTCTAATGCCGCATTGCGCTCCAATTTGTTATGATAATTATCGTCAGATACCCTCCAGAGGCAGGGCAGCTGTTTATACAATTCTATGAAATCAAGCATCAACTGGCGATCGAAATTCATGACTTCCCGCGCCATTGACTTCGTATCACCCCTCCGCGGGCTCAACATAGACTTGTCCAAAAATGCCAAGCTTCCCCGCGTCCGAATCTGCTGGATTCCGTTCATGGATCGGCCGCGCCCGCTCCAAATCGAGCGGCTCGACGAATACCTTACTGGCCGAATATTTGACCGACGGTTCCGCGCTGTTCCAAGCGCATCCGGTTTTCCCATTCACGATCGGTATTTGGTGGCACGGCGCTGCTGCTTTCGCCGGCTTGGAGTGATCGTGAATGGCGAGCTTATGTAAACGAGACGCTTGTCGGTTGGATCCGCTTTGGGGCCGTCCATTTAATACGTACGCACAGGGGAGGGGTAGCAGGAAATGTGACGCATGAGTATTGGGGGGAGGAGGGGTTTAATTCTTCCAAGTGTACGTACGCCAGGGCTCGCAATTGAAAACCGGGAAACTTGGGTCAAGCTGGTTAAACTATGTGTAAAATTGACTAAAAATGAGTACGTATTTAATAAACGACCCCTTTCGTTCCATATTTTTTTAAATTAAACGGCTCAAACCGATTGGTCGCTGCAGGTTACTGACGTCATAAACCACGCCTCTCGTTTTGAGACTGCCGCGACCTTTCATGTTTATTATTGTCAGCTCTTCCACAAACTCTTTCCTCTTTTTTTGCAATATTTTGCATGCACCATTGTTGTGATGTTGAATGTTTACGTTTTAAGTCTGCATGTTTACATTGATTTTAGGGCCTTGCATGCAAGGGGCCGACAACTTGATCTGTTACTTTACGAGTCTGTTTTTGGTGGGAGCGCCGTTCGACGGTCGTTGATGTTTTTTTTTCCTTTTTAGCCCCTCCCACTTTCGAGCATCGTTGTTGTTTAGTTCGGCAACAAGCTTGGTAGGTGGCGCTGTGATCGGTCAATGGCGACGGATTTGAAATATCTGCAGGTTGGTACGTCAAAATAGACGTTTGGGCCGTTGATTGTGCGAATCTAGACTCGCCATCGCGATTTCTCGCTGCATAAGTAATCCGGGTACGTAAAATGACGACGTATTTTGCCGATGTCCGGTCGAAATTTAGCCGAATCGACTCGAATCGTCCAACTGCGTTCTACGTAAAACAAAAGATTCCCCGTTCGTCCCTGAGCGTTAGTTGCCCACTTTTTAACATTTCCCGCCCGCACTTCGCCCCGTTCCGCGACGGAATCGTAAATTTACAGACGATTCCAGCGGTTCGAGCCGTTAATTTGTGCGCGGAAACCGCGAAAACGACTGGCTTCGGAGCGAAATGTTGTAAATTGGAGGTGCCGACTTCGATGCAACGAACGCGTCCGTTGTAACGATGTCGGTTTGGGCGGTTTTTGCACCCATCTTCAGCAACGACCGCAAATCGGGCGATGAAAGCGGGCGAATTTCTTCTCATTTTTTTAAAAGTGTGGCATACTGTAATGTGGGGAAAAGTTTGGGGAAATAAGTTCGGTTGAACGGCGCTCGTGACGTCACTTGACAAGGCTGGCCAGTTTTGGCGCGCATTTTGATGGGCGTTTGCGGCGCCACGCGATGCAGCGGCAAAAAATGCCTTGTGTATTTTTAAAACATTTGCTGATAAATGGTTTCTCTGATGGCAAACTACGAAACATATGCAGTTGTTATTTTGTAGTTTATGATGAATAAAGTTTGTTGTGGTAATATGTAAGCGTTGAGTAATTTTTTTGGAATGCGTTTTGCTTTCCAGAAACCATTTCGACTGAAATCATTGACGTTCGTGGGAGAATAAAATGCCACGAAAACAAACCAAGAGTGCTAAGAAAGCAAAGAAAGCCGTCCCTGCAGCACGTGAAGAGGTACGTGTAGTACTCGCGATACGTTTTTGTAAGCGTTCACATTACGAAATATCGCAACGATGTTTGCAGAAGGAAGAGACGATCGTGGCTAAAGGGAAAATGACGCCGAGAAGGTCTCCGAGAGGGTCTTCTAGTTCGGCAAGTTACGTTGACAAGACTTCGGAGCCGCCATCTCCGAAACCGAACAGATTGACGCGGTAATGCGTGAACTTCATTACGGGTGTGAATAACGCAAATAGTCGATTATCCCTGTATTTTGGTGTGTATTCCAGAAAAGAACAGTAGTTGACTTAAAAGTTAGGGGAAGCGAATACGGGATAATATGTCTAGATTGTTGATCGTACAGTAGTTGCTGGCGGTGTTCGCGTCCTGATGATGGATCCGAGTCAGATAAATTATCAAGAGGTTTATGAGCAAAGGATCGATCCATCAAACCAAACTTTTGAAGTCGTTAATTCTCTATCATGGCTATGTAAAGTAAAGGAAAAATGACGTTTTAAAGCATTCACCTTAAGCCAAACGTGATTTAACTACAGTGAAAGCTCGCTAATCCGGACTGGCAAAATAATTAAAAAACATAAATAAAACATATTAAAAACACACAAATGATTATTTTGCTCCTACTGTGTAACTGTTTTCCTTGTTAAATGTTTTAAATACAGTACTTTTAAATAAATGTCTGTTATACAGCTTATTGGTTGTTTTTAGCATATGCAAAGCATTTATCATTTTTTCCCGGTTAAAAATATGTACTTTGGCTAATCCGGACTTTCATTAATCCGGACGACCTCCGGTCCCACCAAGTCCGGATTAGCGAGCTTCTACTGTAAATGGTTATTGTCGGAAAGGTTTATTACGAAGCGGAAGTTTCCGAAGCGGCCGCGTGAATTTTGAGAATCGTGACGCTTTCCCCCGCCCCGATTCGCTGTTTACGACGGTGCCGGTCTTTTTGAAAATTCCAGAAGCAGCCGCAGTAGCGCCGGCAAAGGATCGGCCCCGAAAGAGAAGGTAGCCAAATTGGAGGGCGTCGAGTTCGGGAGCAGCGAAGAAGAGGAAGAGGAAGAAGAGGCGGCTTCCGAAGAGGGCTCGGAATACGAAGTAGACGAGGAAGACGAGGACGACTACAAGCCGACGACGCGGAAGCTGAGCCGAGCGAAGGGAAAGAGGGGCGCGAAGGCGAAGGGCCCCAAGTCTCCGTCCCCGAGGAAGTCGACCAGGGCCGGCAGGAAGCGGAAAGCGAGCAAAGACGAAGATGAAGATGACGACGACGAAGACGATAAGAGCTACAAGGGAAGGCTAAAGATCGACGAGAAGAGCGACTCGCCGTCCAAGTCCGCCGCCGCCGCCGGTGGCCGTCTCCGACGGGCTGCTAAAATATCCAGGTACTTTACTGAGTTACTTTCAATTGTTTCGACTCGACTGCAAAGAGTCGTCGTCAGGCAACGAGAGACGACTATTCGATAAAATATACAATTTTGAGACACAACTCAAAACAGAAACATTGAAAATACATACGTACATATCGGAAGAAGTTGCGGATCCAACATTCAATAAATATATCTCGTCAAAAGGGGGAAGACAAGGAGAACTTCTTGGATTTTTTGAATTGTATTCAAGGGGCCGTGTGCCCGATTGCGTATTAAATCCGGGTCTATTTAATACGTAGTTTTGGATTCAAAGATGGTTGGCTTAAGTGATAATCACCATCCGTTCACTGGAGCGTATTTATTGTAATTTTGTATTGAAAATGCCGCGCGTAACGAATGCAGACACGACGCGGGAGGTTAACTAGCAGAAGGTTGTAAGGAACTGGCAGCGTGAATGGACTTTGAGATGGGAATATGTAACTTTTGTTATAAGTAAACAATTGAAATCGGTTCGTTTCAGTGCTCGGCAGAAAGCGGACACGACGGACGACGAGAAGAACGACGACAGAAACGAGGAAGAAGAGGAAAACGAAGCGGAAAAAGAAGACGAAGAGGAGGAGGAGGAGGAAGAGGAAGTGGAGAAAGTTAGTTCTCGCGGAAGACCGCAGCGGAGCAGAGCGGCGGCCGCCGCCGTAAAAGCCGCGCCGGCGAAGTCCACGAGAGCGTCTCGAGACAAACCGGACACCGCGCCTGCCGCAAAGAGAACGTCAAGGTAAGAGGAAAAATAAATATACTACATCTTACTCTTTCCGAACGGAGGGATTCCCAAGTTGCGGATGAAAATTTCATTCCTTAAATTGCGGTCGCTCA
>WWPM01022710.1:0-27886 GCA_023279145.1 Glomeris maerens
ATTTATCATGTGAATAGTATATACATAGTTATCCACTTGCTGAAGCTGCTAAGCTAAACTTATATCCATTTTATGCGGTAATTTATTGTCACGATTTGCGATTCCATTTCTTGTTTTACTGATTATAAACAGCAACTCCGTGCTTAAAATTTACGAGGAAAGCGTTTTGTGTTTTTGTTGCACAGTGCATTTGGACATAAACAACTTTAGGGATCTGTAGTAGACCCACAAATAGGGATTAAAGGATTTGCTGCACATGTTGCTCTGCACGTCGGATAAACCGATATCCTATCCATAAAAGTATTTACAGCCAAGTTAAGCGCAATCGTTGGCGTTAAAATTTTTATTTCATTGTCATATACCGGGCGATCCCAAAAGTCCAGCCACTTCGCTAATAACTTTAAAAAGGAAGCGGCTGGCAACAAAATTGATGACACATGTATTATTGACACATAAGAGGGGAATCCATTGATGAAGTCATCTTTGACATTGGAACATCCCTTCAATTCTAAACTGGCTCTTACTTCCCCTGGTTTTTGTGATAGATGTGTGCAGTCCCTGTTCAGATTATTAGACACACCCCGATTTTAATGTTTTTGGACGATTTTTTGAAATTTCTTCAATACTTATACACTTTTGTAACTATGGTATCCTAATAAGGAGCTATGACTAGGCGTTAATGTATTCAGGCCCTTTTTCAATATATTTTTGGAAAAAACTTAACAAAAAACCATGGGTGAGTCTAATAATTTGAAAAAGGGACTGTACTTTTAATTTATTCAATGCAGTATTCTGATGCAAAATTAGTGATAAAGTAGTGGAATAATCTCAATCCCCTGGATACACAATATGAATGGCATGTCTGTTCAGGTAGCAAAGTCAACATTCAGGAGACATTCAGCAGACTTTTTAGACATCAGGTTTATCTACCTTATTAGTGAAAAAAGCAAAGCGTTCCGTTCGATTTATGAACTTGTATGTAGGAAAATGGGAGTTTTATATTTCAATGAAAAAGCCGCTCTTTATAATTTGCTGAAATACCGTGTTGTAATTAGTATAATAAATAACCGCGTAAATGTATTATATCGATTCACTGGTGAAAGAAAATAAGTTGCACGAGATAAAAATGAAAAGGACAAGAATTTCTTTGTCATTTCTTTAGTCTCGTCCGATAAGAGTTCGCTGAACCAGAAAGGGAAATGTTTTCGATTAGTGAAATCGGCAGATAAATTTTTGCACGAGTTGTTATTTTTCATGGACTTTTTTTCTAGCTGAGAGAGAAAATACTTTTTTATATATATATATATACTTGTGTGTATTGAAACGAGAAAGTAGGTATATGTAGTATCGGGATTTGAGCAGTTTGAAATTGCGAGGATTTGACGCGGAAACCAAAGTGGCCGTGTAATTTGCAAGACAGTGTGTAGGTAGGTATACAGACTTTTCTTCTGCCAAAACACAGCAGCTTGATATCGAGGGGGTAAAAAGAAAGTAAGTTAGGCCTACTGTATATATCTAAAGTGCTTCAAATGCGGATTACTCAGTAGTCTCATGAGGAAAATGCCAGCAGATGAACCGTTTTCAGTGGAGAAAAAAAAATACCTAAGATCTTTCACTAAACCCAGCCCAACTCATTGTTTAAAAAAAATAACAACAGAAACACGACCTCCACTAAATGTCTAGATTTGTTTCTTCTTCACTGCAAGCTTTTAAATCCGGTTTTAAAGTTTACAGCCTTTGTTGTATAGGCTGCCTATATACCTGTATTATTTATCTGACATCAGATTATATGATAATTCCCCTTAAAATATCATTACTGTATAGTCTGTTTCAGTTCAACCGTGTGTTAAATCCCGGGTTTCCAATGAGAATTGCTTATTACAGCAAAAAAAGGTAAGTAATATTGGGGAAAAATCTTACTCTAACCGGGGAGGTATTCAACTCAAAGTTTAAATGAAATAGACTATATATTGAATCTTTATGCTTCTATTTATGTCTACGTCGGTTATGGAGGCGGCCATCTTGGTTTCCATCGGTAATGCAAGCCGCTGATTGGTTACGCGAGAGCCTAGTGGCCTACGCTGGCCACCAATCACGAAAGAGTATACTATCCTTGGAAATGGGTGACGTCATTGTCCATAGTATTGCAAGCCACTGATTGGTCATATGGGTGCATAGTGGCCTAAGCAGGCCACCAATCGCGCAAGAGCACAATTGCTAAGGGTTTATACATGCAGTCGATATTTGCTGCTATGGGGGGTATTTTGACCAGATTTATTGCACAATCAGAATATAACAGACGAATAAACGATGATTTGAATTTATATGGCGTAGTAGGTATACATGAGAGCTGCAATCCTTCTTCATATAATGCGATCCTATGCGCAGTTGGGACTTGGCAGGATGAAATGAGGCTTGGTTTGAAAAATTAAACCATTTCCGGATATTACTCTTGTTCGGATTTCAATGCGAATTACGTCGGGATTGATGGCTGCAAACTTGGACAACTTAACCGCAGATATATATATAACATATTCCCTCCATGCTCCATATATTTTGCTCCAATTTCAGTTCCTGACTTGACCCATTCATTCATCGTCCACGTCTAGCTTCTACTTATATACACCATATACTATACGTTTGTTATTTTATTTCTGCCAGTCGGATAAGATTTTGGCTTTTTTATGTTCATTCTGTGTAGTGGTTTGTAAATGAAAGTACGAAAAATAACATCTAACCTGGCCGATTTTCCTTGAAAATTATTAAACCAACAACCAAAAACTAAAATGTTTCAAGAGATTAGCCAAGGATTTGTGAGTGAATTGTATATTTTCATAACCAGGATCTACATTATCATTCCTTTACACAAAAATGCCCGATATTTTAAATCAAATCTCAGGAATGCCGAGTAGATGACGTCACTCACTTTCTTTGTGATAAAAACTTTAAGAGGTGGAAACTATGAAATGCCGAAGATTCAAATGCAGATCAAGTCATTTTCTTACAAAGATCAAACAGCTGTATCATACAGGACAGTAACTGGCAAAAGCTGAAAGATGGCAATCAGATTATATAAAATAAACCGAATTCAACTATTACAATACCTCAGTGAAAAGTAAAGACAAAGTCAGATCCACAATATTTTTTGAATAAAAAATCTAAACGACCGAAGTCATAGTTTTATTTTGCTGTGATTGTTCTTCAGTGTAATTTTCAGGGTGCATTACAAAAACCACCTTTAACTATATAAAGCCATTTATTATTGATCTGTGCACGTGATCACCAGTCTAGACTGGATAAACAATAGTTGAACTCGATCACACCCCCTTTAATTGATGGATCAGTCAATCAATGTACCATATGTATATGTCTGGCTGTAACTTTACTTTTTCCCCCCAAAATGCTTCACAGAAAGTGAAAAAGCGTACCAGATAAATATAATTGCGTGAAATGTCTGACATATATGGCCGAATTGCCCCTATGTATTACCAAGGAATATTATTCTTGAAGATGTGAAAGTTGGGACTTGGGAGGAGCTGGATGCAATCTCCATTTTCTACACATTTGTTTGAGAAATATCGTAACCGGGTAATTTTTCTTTCTGATCGTCCAACTGTGAAAGGGCTCAGAGCATTGACTGAAGACTGAACGAAGATGTCTGGAAGTTTTTGAGAAAAGGAAGATGAAGGAGGAGCTACGGATGGCTAGGACCTGAGCACAAAATGTTATTTTCCGCTCGAGTGATCCGAGTTTGAGTTTGAGTTTTCGCTTCTCCAATCTCTGGGTGATGATAGTGTATCCATGCTCATGCGAGGTGTCCCTTTAGGTCTCTTTATTTTATTTTTTTTGGAAGCCAGCAAACTTTGGTGGAGCTATACAGTATAGTACTATGATGAGGGTTGCACGTGGCACTCGCACTATCTGCACCGTGTTTCATGGTCCGAAATGATGACAGCAGCTGTTGCTTTTAACGTCCAGCCTGCCTGCATTGCTGGTTTGGAAAAATGGTCAGCAGTCACCAGGTTTCATACAGCACACAAGACCATTTGGCTTCTGAGGCCAACCGAGAGTTGCAATAACATTTCGCTCTTATTATACTCACTTGTGTATCGCTCGATACTTTTAATGCACTTCATCTTTTTCCTTTTCCTCGATATCCCCTCGATTCCGATTTACAACATGTGCAACACACTTCCACAAACCGTATATAGCAATTGTATACCGATACATACACTCTTTTGACGTTAAAATAGTGTAATTTGTCACACTTTGTAACAGGACAGAAAACAGTTTTTAAAATGTTATTTTGATTAAATCTATTGAAGTACATATCAACATGTCATGGGAAAAATCATGGAATTTGAGTGGATTATTTGATATGTTCATGGGAAAACACGGGAATCTTAATTGCTGAAATTTAAAAATATAAGCGGTATTTTTACTTGCAGGGAAGGTTAAATAAAATTTCATATGAAAATGTAAGGTCTTGGGGGAAAAAAATCTCAGCTCGCAGTGGAAACAATTGCATGGAATTTCTTTTCTTAAAACGTTTTGTTAAATCTAATCTGCATTATAAGTTACAGTATCAAGATTTAGAGAATGTTTTAAAGTCGTGAAATTTTGAGTTATATCAATTAAAAATTTCCTTGACTGATAAGAACTTTGTACTGTTTATATGGAGGAAGAAAAACGTGTCAATCGTTTTGTTTTCCTCCATTTATAACAGTTACTCCTACTCCTAGCTGTAACATCTAATGTATGTGTTTCTCTCTCCCTGAATGAAGAAGTTATTAATTAGAAGATTTGTACTACTACTATGCTAGAATGAAATGAAGTAAGCTTTCAGCAAGTTGGGTGATGAGCAAGGTATATAGGCCCTATATGCGATCACGTGACTGTTTTCTTCCCTTGGGAGCATGTTGTTGCCAACCAAAGAAGACGGTTGATTAGAAGGAGCGATCATTAGATTAGTCATTGGTGACGTCAGAGTGGGATCTGTGTTATTTGAACATCAAAAGAAGTGCATCAGTACCCAGTCATACCCTGATCTGAAATTCCCTGTTTTCCAGGATATATTCGCCAAAATTCCAAATATACATTTTCTAAGATTTTACTTTGCGTACATTATTATAAATGTCTAGTTTCTTGTATGGAAATCTGCAATTTTTTAGAATTCAATAATATTTGGAAACATTTTAACAAACAGAAATAAGTTTGTATAAAGATTCTGTTATCAATTCGCGACAAGTCGGTTTTTTGAAATCAGATTACTAGTAGTATGTACATTTCCATTTCAAAAAGATATTTTTTTGGTAGCAGTACAATTATATTCAATTTCTGACTGAATATCTTGCTGAACTCAGGAATTGAACTGTGGGAATGGTAAATATTTTCAAGATCGATAGTGTGTAAATATCGATATCGGTTCTGTTGATGCCAACTACAAAAACTAAACGAAACACTGTCTTGTCTTTTGAACCTTTGTGTGAGAAGGGAACCTACAGGGTGTAGCAGAATTATAAGGGACCTACATAAAATGTGACATCCATAATTCATGCTCCCCACATCTTTCCCAATAAAGATGTATACATAGGTCCTACTTGGGGACATGGGTTTATAGGAACTTCATGTAGGGAATATACTCTGTTAGTTTGTCCCTGTAATTCTGCAACACCCTGTATATTCTCCGCAGTAAAAATTTGCAATTTCAAATTAGGTTTCAGTAAAGAATTACGATCATGTGTAATTTACTTTTTGACTCGCCCTTGTATTACTAGTATTACTACAACTGTAGTTCACACACACACAAACACCACATACACACAAATGTGAGGCAATCGATGAACATAGGGAGGAAAGGAAGGGGATGCTGGTTGGGTTGGGCAGGGTAAGTTGTCAGGATTAACCGTGGACGAGAATTAAGGAAAGTGAGGAAAAGGCAGTTCGCTCCATGACTGCCCCTTTAACCAGATTAATCGCACTCCGAGGAGGACATTCAATCTGAGATCCGGTGAACGCAACGCTGATTTCGATAATCTGAAACGGCCACAAATGCCATGGGGCAAAGCGAAGCGACCCCTTCATCTCTCTCTCTTTTTCCATCCTCATCTTTCTCATCTCCCCCTCCCCCCTTCAACATTTTCCAACGCTTCAAATTATAGTGAGCCCTAGAAATTTCCAAAATCCCACCCCTTTGCACATGCAGTTGAGTCACTTGTCTAAATTTCGCTTCCGTATCAGTCCGCAAGTCAGCGGCGTATCGACATTTTTGGGCACCACGCCCCGATGAACAACTTATCACCCATCCATTTTTTTATCTTCTTTCCTTCCTACGAGTCCCCCCCCTCCTTTTCTACTCCCACGCATTATAACTGCGTCATATTAGGTTGAGTCATTTCTATAGTAACATGTCGGCCGAAACTCGGTCTGATGCAAAGTTGACAGCTTCTTCCTTCCCTCAATTCTCCAGCTTTTTGTGTGTTATTTTTGTGGAGTTGTACTAAAAGGGGTGCATGACTTTGTGTGTATATATACCGTCTTTTATTCCCGAAAAATAAGACATCCTCCGAAAGTAAGCCCTAGCGTGAATTTTAAGATGGTTGCAATATAAGCCCTTCCCTCTTGAAAGTAAGCCCTGGCTCATATTTTGAACATCCAAAATCGGGAAAAGACGGTAGGATTGCTCATAGTTTATGTCCTATGTGAGGTCCTATTTGAAATTTTAGCTGTTGCAGTTAATCTGTCCAAATGGGAAAGTTTGTCCGTTACAGTTCTTTTAAATATTAAAATATTTGTAAAACTAAAAATCTTAAAATAATCCAGCTGTGAAATATTTTACGAGGAAAGTTTGCTCTTCTTTTGTTACATACAATTCTGTTAAGTGCTTAGAAAAACTTCTTAGACTAAAAAATCTTGAAATGCTGCTGCATGAAGTGAAGTATTTTATCATTCTTGGTTTATTAGGGAAGTTGGTAGTTTATGTTAAAACTGTTTTAAATATTAGAAAAGTTTTTTGAGGACACAAATATCTTTAATGGAGACAAGTATTTTATGGTGAAAGTCGGTTTTTCTGTCTGTTACAATTGTTTTAAATTAGAAATTCTTTTCAAAGCTTTATACAGTATCTTGAAATGCTGCTGCAGAAAAATATTTTATGAAAAAAGTTGGTTATTTGTGTTTGTAAATCGTGAAACCTTTACTGCAGAGAGGTGTTTTATTAGAAATGTTGATTGTTTTCGTCTATTAGTTATTGCAATTTATTTAATTTCAAAAATGTTAATTCCTGAAATTCATAAAATATGAAATCTCTACTGTACAGGACGTATTTTGCAACATAGAAATTGAATTTATGGAGAAATCAATAAACTTACATTTCTTATATGCAAACTAGAATTGCACAATGCATATTTTTTAATGACAGAGAAAAGTGTTATGGGTGAATGAGCTGCGTGAATAAATAATGCAAATTGTGGGAAATGCCGAGAAAATATAGGCCAACTAATATTTCAATTTGAATTTACCTAATATATTGTTTGACCGGTATGGACATGATGAAAGTGACCACAAGTGATGATCAGGCTAATGGCATTAGTACAGTACACTTTGACAATGGATAAGAGGATCGCTTTAGTAATTGGAGAGTATTAACCTCTTGTCATTAGTGGCCTATTCAGTGTTGTGTGTATTGCCCAAGAAAAGAGATGTACTCAATTTAACATATGTTTCATATGTTTATATACCACAATAATCAATCAATCATTCATCTTATAGATTTTATCCAAATGTTTTCCACATTGCAATCAGCAAATCAGCCATTATTATATCTGCTATTCATCCATACATTCACCACATTGTAATTTGTCTTAATTAAAGCAGCATTTAATTGTGAACTATTAATTACGAAATCAATATTGGTTGTTATTTAAGTTTGGTCCTAGTAGTGACTAAAAAGTTGTTTTTGCTGTATTGAATGTGGAAACATCATTGTAATATTTCCACTCAATACAAAGACATTACACTGATCATTGTGTTTGATATTGTAGAATATTATGTAAGCTTTGAATTAGTTTCAGTTTTATATGCTGTAATAGTTGTGCCGTTTTCAGAAATGAATTTTTCTTAAACAAGTTTCAAAGCCATTAGCTTTGATTTACTTGGATGTTGTATTTCTTGAGATTTATTTCAGAAACGGTTTTCGTGCTGCTTTTTCTTTCCAAAATAACCGGTTTTTGAACATGTTGAAAGAAACTTTCAACCCTGCATGCATACATATGCATAAAGAAGAAAGGAAGGGAAAGCAAGCAAAACTTTTGACATTGATTTGTTACTCCGCAAGTTCACTTTAGATTAATTCCTTGACATTTTCTTATCTCATTTGCTATTTGCTGTTCAATTTTAAAACGTTTACCATACAAAATATATTTACACAAATTCCTTTGTTGTGGTTCTTTGTATTTGTGGGTTTTTTTGTGTGTGTGTACTGCCATAGGTATAACAGAAACCAATGCAGCTTATCATACCGGGTTGTCCCATAAGTCTGATTGCATCGCGAATAATATTGTAAGGAAGTGACTTACAATGAAAACGATGATGCATGTCTGCGTAACATGTGAAGGGGACTCATCAGGTGATGACCGCATCTTTGGCCTTGGATCATTGCTTTAAGGTCAAACGGATTCTAATTCTGCTGAAAAACGGATAAATGGACGAGTGATATCAATTGTAATTTTGCTGCTGCCCCTTGTGCTCTTCAATGTGCAATATCAAGTGTAGTATTCAGGTGGAGCAGCGAGAATAAAATTGGGATCAAAACTCCATTTTCCACCAATTTCTCTAATATGTTTTCAGCAAAGCTGGTTGAGTTTGATCAGTATGACATTGAAGGGGTGCTTCAAGGCCAAAAGTTTGTCTTTGAAGGGATGCTCCAACTGTTGTCCCCTCCACATGTTTGCCCCTTTCTCTTTAGTTCAAAGTTATTTCCTATGTGACATGACTTTTAGAACAACCCGGTACAAAAAAGTAAATTAGTTCAATTCTTCTCAGTATGCAATATATGGTAGATTTTGGCATCTATTTGTTCCTTTGTGTGTGGGAATGGTGGAAATGGTGTAAAATATGATGGCCTGGGTTGATGTTCTTCTTCTATGACCCATTTGGGGAAGTTTTTCTTGGGGAAATGCACACCATTTACAGGTGGGATCCTCGAAGAAAAACGTGGTGGGAATCTTGAAATCCTGAAGCTGTAAGCTTTTCTTTTTGAAATGTTTAGACCTGTGTAGCGGGCGGCACACATACAAAAAAACACTTGCATTTTGCGAATTTCCTTCGCAAAAATCCATTATGCAAATTATGTGAATGCAAAATCAGACAGTCAATTACAAAAGGTATTCCTTTAAATCGACCAAACTCGTCAATATTTTTGTCATGCGGCTACATTTTCATTGTATTTGCATAAACAGTTGGTTCCCCATGCAATATGAATAGCTTTATATGTTCAGTAATAGTTATTCAATAATTGCGATGGAGATAAAATAGGTGGTGTGAACGCTGAGAGATGGCGTTGTTTGCAGAATTGTTGTACATTGCATGGGAATTTATAAATTTCATTGTGCAGCAGAACCTGTAAATGTTGGAAACCAGTCTCTTTTTCACTGTATACAGAGTTTAGTCCCATTAGGGCTTTGCAAGAATTGACGACTGAGAGATGCAATAATGTCTATTTGAAAATAAATAAGAAATCACTGTGCTCTGTTTTGTATTCATAAGACATGCAATATTTTCTGCACTTATAAAATTAAATTTTATATTATGTTTCATTCTTGCTTTAATACGAAGTATGTAAATAGTTGTAAGAACTTTGTAAGGACTTGAGCTGAATTTCACTATAAAGTAAACACATCTCTTATATAAATTTTAGACACAACTGTCGGAATCACGATCAAATGAGATCAAATGTTAATCAATTCCGATGAAATTTGATACTTTCAAGGCTTTGTTATGGGGGGGACATAAAAAGTAAGCACACAGAAGGACGATATCCAATTATCCGATTTCAAAACTGTATTTCTATCCGTGAATCATAGAAAAATGAGTGATATACCAATTGAAGGAGGAAGTTCTGTTGTTTTTATTGATACCAACAGATGGCTGTTATCTTATAGTTGTTAAAATGACGTCCGTTCAGCAAAATGAATTTTGTTATTCAGTTTTCTAAAAGCAATCGGTTAAAAAAATTGGAGAGTTCAATATCAAGCCACCTTTATTTTTATTTTTGAATAACCCTCTATAATAAACTATACAGAGCCTCCTCTTTCAACTGGTATATTACTCATTTTTGAAATCGGATAATAATTTATCAATCACCATGCATATTTTTCAATTCTGTTATAGCTTTCGTACAGCAAAATGATGAAGAATTTATAGGAGCAGAACGGCACGGACCTATCTATGTGTGTATGTGCTTTTGGGCTATGTCCACACGCAATCTTCAGCAAGGGGCTATTTCTAATCAGTTGCTGTACAGCATGTCACATGAGCTAATTGCATTTCCTAGTCGACGTACTATGACACGTCATCCCAAAGAGATTGCAGAAGGGGAGAGAACATTTTATTCTCTTCCCCGGAAATCATTGACCAAAACTGAGCGGCTGCTGTTGCCAAAGTCAAAAATCGAGAAAGTAATTAGCAACACCCTGTATATAGTGTGAGACGAAAATATGTCCGAATATAATGGCTTTCATTGTAATATGGGGGCACTTTGTGATGTTGTCTATTCACAGAGACCTAAACTGCGATGCGGTTCACTTTGAATAGCGAATGGATCGCTCATCCTTCGCATGTTGTTCACAAATTTGTGAAATGTCCCTTTGAAATTTGGGCAAGCTTTCGACTTTACACTCTAAAAGGGGCTAATGGTTCACGAAAGGGTGTATAATTATCAATCAAGTTGGACTTGTTGGGGTTGTCCTTGTTGGGCTAGGGCAACCAAGTTTGACTTTTTTAACTGTTCCGGTTAAGAAAGTCCCTTAAACACGGACTTGTTGAGCTGTCTTTGTTGGGAAAGTCCAATCAAGTTTTCCTGTTCTTGTTTGGAAATTACAGGACTTGGACTGTCCTTATTGGGAAAAAGTATTTTCCACTCACTTGCCCAACATCACTAAGCCCCAGTTTCCTTAAGTAAAATCCAGCTTCTTTTCCCACCTGGTCGTATTTACGTTAGTAAGATGGAGGAGGATAGGAGGAGCCGTTAAACCCATCTTTCCTTATACTGAGTGCATATTTCTTCATTGTAATTAGCTGTAGTTTACAAACGTGTTATAGTGAACTACATGTAGATGTGCTGTAACTGCGACCAAGTGTGTTCAGTAAGAAAAGGGGTAAGACTATTGTTCAGGAAAGTTGATGTAATTGACAGCAACTACTAGTGAGATTGGAAACTCTAAATTAAAGTTGTACTTAGGCAGTGCTTTTTAGGAAAGTGCAACTTCAATGGAGTTCCCCCAGCAAGTACTATCGGCCCTGCATGTACTAAACACTTATGCAAGTGCTCTTAGCGCGTGTGTGGGCTGCCCATGTTATGAAACTCCAACTACAAATTTTAACTGACACGTTGTGGGCAATGTTTGTTATAAAAGTTCAACTTCAATTGTAGTTTTCCAACAGCACACTAATTGCAGGCGACAAGTTCCACTCCCCTGAACAATTGGCAAACCCCATTTGCTACTTGGTAACCTTGGTCGTAGTTACGGCACTCGAGTGTTATACTAGTACATTTCGAGTGGAAGTTGGTAGTTTTAGCAAATGGTGCAGTTGTGAATGAGCTATGTGCTCTGGACGGAAGCTGGGAAAGTGGAGTGGAGATTTGCTAGACATTTGTATGCATAGGGAGGACGTTGAGCTCATCTTTGGAGAAATCTGCAACTGGTGAGCGCAGAAGATCCCAGAGCTCGTTGTTTTTGGCAGATAAAAGTCGCCTATACGTCAGTGCCATAACACTCCAGCCTCTTTCTTCTTCTTATCTTCATTTTAAAATCTTACACACACTCATTTCTTATTTTTGCAAAAGCCCCCCTTCTCGCTCATATACACTCTTTGCCAAATATTTCACCTTGAAAACCATTCGTTTAAATAATTTCTCTCCAAAACGACTTTTTGTTTCGCTTTTATAATCTTGACATGATCTCCCCTCTTAACTTTTCCACAGTCTAACTCTGAAGAAGTAAGCCAGCAAAAAAATAAAAGAAAAACACCCTGACGATCGGTGGACGTTTGTTAAGAAAACTTGTTTTGCATCTAGTTCACTAAATACTGAACTCTGTTTGTAGGAACCATTCTTAAATTTCGCTTGCTGAAGTTCAGGATTTTTCAATTGCACTCCCATATTTTCTTTAAAAAAAGCTCCAAATCAGATGAACTTATTTCGAAATCACTCTAATAAATAATGCATTCAAAAACCAGAGTTGCAGGAATAAATGTTCCATGTAATTTGTTAAAGTTGAACCTCAAGAAACTCCTTGAAACTTGAATCGCATATACAAATTGGGAAATTTTGTTTGGTTTTTATTAAGCGAAGTAGGCTGTTGATGTCAGAAGTCGTTTCAACCAATTAGAAGGTAGAACTTTGCTAAATATCAACTCTATGAATAATTATTTTTAAAAATTCTTGGACAAAGGCAATCATTTTTTTTTAATTAACATATACTAGTTAATGTTTCAGGGGATGTTACACAAACGTTTAAGTTCACATTTAAATTAGTAACTGAATGAATGCTGCTATAGCAACTCGGTCAATTGTAAAAAAGAAAACTAAAAAAATATAATTTTTAATAACCCAATATTGTTGAATATGCACTCAAAATTTAATGGACGGTGTTCGGCGAGAAAACAATTTTGCGTGAATTTGCACATTATTGCTCCTATTTAAACATATTTTTCTTGTTGATTAACGACCGAGAAATTGCTATAATTGTCTCTGGAACATGTCGACTATAATGCATTAAGGCAGGTTTTACTATACAAGTCATGTATGGTTCATTGCAACCGAATTCAGCATTACCTACATGTTTGCAACTTGAAGGTTTCAAACACAAAATGGTTTGGTTACAAAATAACTGAGGGAAAGTCGATCAGAAGTAAATGTTTTTATTCTAGAATAATTTATCAACTTCCTTCCCTAATATTGGCCATTGAATTCTGTTTGCATAATGAAATGTAATGAAACAATTTTTTGGCGTTCAAAGTTGTCTATTAGAATTTCAATGCGGGGATTTATTATTCACAGGGTGTCTACTCGAATTTCAAAGTAAGTTTACATTTTTCATTTTCACAAACTTCCAGGACCGTTCAATGAATGTAAAAATGCTTTTATTTTATATGCAATTGCACAACATGAGTACAATTAGAATTGAAATTACCTTCAACAATAAATTCTGAATTATTTCTTAATTACATTAGGATTTTGGAAAGAAATTTTGTGAAATTATAATGGATGCAGTTTAAAGTTCCATGACCAATTTGACAAAATCCCATGACATTTTCCAAGACTTCAATAACTTCTATGCTATAGACACTGTAATAATAATAATAAGTATCTGCATGACCTATGTGAAGTAGAGGAGGAGCTTATCACTGTCTTCAAGATTATTGGCTGGCTGATTAAAAAATTGGTGGCACTGAACTTCGCACTCATTGTGTATTTCTTCCAATTTTCTTCTTTATTGTACTGGTTTTGCATTATATTTTATTGGCTTTTAAGTCACGTGCTAAAAACGATGGAAACAAGTAGTTTTCCAGGAAAGACATGTAAACCGGAATTCTTGGCTTTCAAAAAGTGAAAGCAAATAACAAAATGGCGCCAGTTTTTTAAAGATTTTTTGTATTTTCTCTTTGAATATATTACATAATGTGACTTTTCAGATGCTAGTTTTGGGAGAGGGGATAAAAAAACTGAAATGAAACAATGTTATGACCGACATTCGTGCTTTTGTAATTAGCTACGACCGGTTTTGGAAATATGAGTGTACAATTGTTATGTAATTACGAAGACGACTTTAAAATTCGGGTTCATCTTTTCATTCCCGTATTTCCTGTAATGACTTTTCCTCTCTCCACATCCTACAACATCACCTTTGACCCGAATTATACTTTGAATCATCTTTCCCGGAAGAAGATTCACACTTAAAAGACAACTTCTATATTACTACTGCACTTGCAGCCGGTTTTATTTTTTGCACTCTCATTATCACACATTATCTTAATTAATTTTATTGTTTGCATGATCAAAGTAGACTGTTTTTTTTTCTTCATTCCCACTTTTATGTACTAGTTATGAAGCCATCTTTGTTGCCAGTGTGACTTATAATATAACTATACGCAGTAGTAACTTATATGTCAACTCAATTTTGTGAAAAATTTAAGATTTAAAATCAAATTTGCTAGGATGTGAGTTATTTATTTTGTTGTTCCTCGTTCTCGTGTGAATAACATTACAGAAATCTATTATGAATTCAGGTATACAACTTATACACACACTTATATTCTCTTTTTGAATGTGTTTAGGGTTCTTCGTGTAATTTATGATTTCCCAAATTACTCCTTTAAAATTGTGAGATTTAATTTACATTTTAAAAACAAAACACCCTCAATACCATTGCTGTATAAAGTATGATGCGAATATTGCGTTATTTTGCACTGATCTGAAACGGATTTGCTTTCTATTAAATATTAAGACATGCTGGGATTTTATCAAATTATCTTATTCATTCCTGACTCCCAATTTGCAATTTGTTTTGTTATGCACCAGACTATTATTTATTCATTTACCAGAAATTAATTTCAATTCACTACTTTTACTTTTCACTGATTTTACCCTGCTATATTGCTTATGTTGATTTGCAGCTTAATATTTCAACAATATCTCATTTTATATTACTAATTTCTGGGTGAAATTAGTCTTGGTTTTCTTTAGGAATATTCATTCATTTAGTTTGTTCAAATTACCTGAAAATTGTTTATGATTCGATCTCTCCATTTAATTCACTTTTCAGTTTTTATTGATCCTTGAAACTGCACTGCATGTTTTATTACTAATTTCCGAGCTACGTTTTGGAAAATACTGGAATATTGAGTTTAGTGTAATAATGGGCAATAAAAGAATACAACGTGATGCGTAAATATTTCATGATTGTAAACAATGAACGTTGATATACTATATACATATATAGTTGGAAAGAAAAATGATGTGGTGTGCGTCACCGGGGTGAGGTGAGGGGTTTTTTTGTATTATAGGGAAGGTTGTTGGACAGTATAATGAATGCCCAAATGCCCCTTGATATAGGTACTAAACGGACCGAATTGATCCCATGGATTCTGTGCAGTTGAATGGGCTATGACCAAGCATCGAACACAAATAAGCTTAAAATAAGCCCAAGAAGTACTTATGTTAGTGTCATATTTCTTCCTTCTGTACAGTGGTGGTCGTGCAAATAAGACACTTTGAGAAAGTAGCAAAATGTTCATTGCTAAAACAATTATTAGTCAATTGAAATTGAAATTATAGAAACCTGCACTTACTACATGAAATAAAAAAGGTAATACTTTAAATTTGATTCTTTAATCAATATTATAATGTAACTTAATATAAATATCCCAAAGTCCAGTACGTATATAGGCGCTGACTCATTTTTGTGTCCAGTATTATTATATCTTCTTTAATAACAGTGGATTACTCAATGCATTTCAATTCAAGTTGCAATTCAAAAACATTTAATGTTTTCATGGTTCCTATGCAAAAATGCGGAATATCGTGAAATTACTGTGATCATTACTGTATATCTAATTTTAAATTGGGTTAAGAGTTATAAATCACGTTGAAGCTTTCAACTGTGCACCAAATAATGAAGATCAGTCTTCCTTTCCAATTCCCTTTGGAAAAAATTACATTTTAATTTTTTTTCATAAACTTGTTATTTTCATTCATAAAATCTCACAGAACCACCATTTTATAAAGCAAATTGCATGTTATTTCTTTAATGGTTAGCATCTTCAGTTTGGGTACCTTAAAAATGCGTGACAGTTTTCCTTTTTAGCCTTTAATAGTTATTTCTATTATTCATTCTGTTAATTTGTATGTTGTTTATACGAGTTTATGCAACTGCTGTTCTTAGGTTGCCTGTGTGTATTTTGGTTCATGTGGCCTAATTATAGAAAGGGGCGCCATCTTTAAAATGGTGGTGGTGACTGCATACAAGCAAGTCTGCCATTTGTGAATCTTATTTGCTTGGATGTGTTGCATGAGTCATGGGAAATCGTGTTTTCATGCAATCTCTTCTCAGCATCGATAATTTTGCGGTGAAAATGTGCGTTCAATTGTTTCCACACCCACATGAGAGGCGCCATTTTGTTTTGTGTGTGTGTGTGTGTGTGTTCGCCTCTGTCTGAGTTGTTTGTGAGATAACTGCACAGGGAATTACCCAATGCATGCAGGATATCTGCAGCACTATCTGCATTGGCGGTCAATAAATTTGCGTGATGTGAATCAGTCTAGAAAACGTAATCATGGGGTATTTTGGCGCATTTCGCCATGGACACGTGACCACCATTTGCACAAATCACTGGCCAGATTCAATGCACTGGCTCTGGCTACATGTGATTATCTCATAAAGTCGTGGCTTTCTTTGTAATCATTCTCATTTTTGAAAAGCTGTTCTAAATTTTATGTGCAGTATCACATAAATTGCCATAATTTTGCCCCAAATGCAGAGATGTTGTTCACAGCCTTGTTATATATGTTATGTTTATTACATTAGTATGCAATGCAGAACTCGTATCTATTTGATGTGCATATTTTATTGGGAACCAAATCCGATTGTAAATTATTTGGAATTATGACTTTAAATTTCAATTTAATATCTATTTTGACTTCATCCTATTTTGTGTTGTAAAACTAAATTGACATGTGGACCTATCCATTAAGAAATACATTCACATTTCGATAAAAAATATTTAAATTTTCTGTAATATGTACATATTTTTATATATTTTATCATAAATTTTACTGATGAACAAATACAATATTGGTATTGCTATAACTAATTAGTAATTTCCAGTGTAGGCTTTGTGAAAGAAATAACTTATACATAATGTCTTCAGAAACATTTCAATATTAATATAAAGCAACGTAACTTTTTTTGTTCATTTGCATAAAGTCTTACAATTCCTTATTTTAAAGCTTTATTATGGCATTAGTGTAATATCTTCACTTCAATAAACTTTACAGGGGTATAAATGCGGTATTACCATTGAACTCTTAACATTGTCTCATTGCTATGCAAGCAATGTGATATCACATATGTGATAGCTGGGCTAAATCAGAATTATATTTGGTCAAGGACTTACGTGTATACTTTATTGCGATTGTAATTCATGGCAGTAAGGGATTTAAGCTTGCTGTATGGAAGGCCAAACAAGGCTGATGTCACGTGTTATACGATTATTGACTGTTTACAAACATGTATCTATACCTATATTTAGTGTTGAGATGCAGCAGCAGAAGCAGCAAAGTATGGTGAACAATACTGAATTGCTGGCAACAAAAATGTAATTTTTACGATGTAAAAGTGCACAGCGATGATTCACACAATATAAGCATAAAACTTGCCACCCAACATTTAAATTTCCAAAAATGCCATAAAGATACGGGCTTGGATGCACAAAGTGCTTATATCGATTATATGACTGTCAGCTCTCTTTAGTGAGACGAGAAAAATCTGAACTGTAAAGGTCATTGTTGGTATATTTTGGTTTCCTAGATGTGACATGCAAAAATATCGACTTGTATTATTGGTTTTGCAGAATGGATATGCAAACTTAGGGAAATTACATACATTTCTGGTATAAATCTTAAGAAAAGCTCAGGGAATATGTTAAAACATTGCCAAAATCATTAAAATATTACTGAAATTTGGTGTGATTTTCACAAAGTATAGTCATTTTTGAGGAAACTATGGCTATTGTTTTGCCTGTTCAATAAATTATTACATTCAAGATTAATTATCATGTATATATTGATATGTTTATACCTCAAATAGAGATGTTAGCAAGTTCATTGGCAAACATTTAAGAAATAAGCCGTATTTTGGGTTCGTATTCTTAAGCTTATAGATTTCTTCCAACAACCAATGGCATACAAACAGCACAAATGGTCTATTGGTTTTTGAAAGAAGAAAATTTTTGTAAACATGTGCTCAGTCAAGTCCAAAATTTGTCTTTGTATAACTGTGTAAATAATCAGCTGCACATTCTTTGGATTTCCTAGCATCGTTTCTATTTGTGTAATAAATATAAGTGCATGTAGCCTAGTAGGTACCACCTTTAAAATATGTGACAATTCGCATTTAAATATATATGCATTTTTATTAATTTTCTTCTGAAATTTTGCCAGCAACTGTATCTAAAAAAAGACATGAATCGTTTTATTTTGCATTGCATGTAATCTTCATTCAGGTTTTATCATGTTTGTTGTGTCATACGTATATGTATGCGGAGAGCCTGAGGAAAATTGCCAATGTCCTCTCATCCAGATTGCGAATTCATTGGACCTGCAATAAGAAATCGGTGAACAAATCGTCATGCAATGATGATTGTAATCCGTATAATACGTGCAAGAGATTGGATATAATGCGCAAGTGGTCCATGCAATTGCAAAGGACCCCCTCGAGGGGTGGTTTATATGTATAGGAATAAACCTTTGGGCCTTCGTGATGCAAAATGGTCAAATGGTCCATGCTAAGGATCTTTTATACGCCTGGAAAAGAATGAAAAAGGCAAGGGAATAACATGCATGTGATATTTTTTTGATAGAGAAAGATAGGGAGAGAGAGAAAAAAAAGAATGGGGTGTATATGTATATACATAGCGGGTCCTATATGTGATTTGGATTTGGTAAATCGATATTTATTCGAAATATATAGTTGTATTGTGCAAAGTGTGGACGCGGTTTCATGCGAATTGATTTTTGCCAAATGGGAGTTGCAAAAAGGAGGGGAAATTTTGCTATTGGAGCACATTGGTCGGTCGAGTGTAACGAGTGTAATGCCCCCATATATATATATCTCCATCCACCCTTCCGGCTTCTTGATGTGCCCAATGCATGCAATGGACCAAAATGGAGGGGCCCCCTCCTACTCTTCTTCTACTTCCCCCCAATAAGCTATTTACAATGAGGCGCATAACTGGCCAACATTTCACATACATTGCAAAGAAAAGCACAGAAAGATGTTCTCAACTCAAGTTGACCACGATTCCTGATTGGCTGCCAACGTCATTATATAAGTTAGTTTTCCTTGGGGGAAAGTAAGTAGTTCTTCGGTTTTGGACAAATTCGTTTCAATATAAGAAACAGAACTTCGTCAACACCTCAAGTACTGCAACTATTTACTATTGATTTGTCAAATTGAATTGAGAACATCTGCATACGTATATGTCTAGTATATTATATTTTTCACCAGGCCCAATCAAATGTTTAACTCGGTATTATTGTTTTTCTCTCCCTCCAAATTGTGATTAATGTCAATTCTAAAATAAACATGTTTAATTATATTTATTGAAGCATGGAGCTGTAATAAAACTGCATGGTGACAGCAGTAAATTTCTGATTTGTAGAAAAATCTCTGGCATGTATATAGATAACTTAATGGTAATAAAACTTCAAATTCAATAGCGTGTAATTAAAGGCATTCACCTTTTCCTATAATATATATGTGGTATATAAAAATAAGTCCAAAAAAGTGGCAAACGATAAAAGCAATAAAAGTCTATAGCTGCATGGAATCTGTCCTTAAAACCATCTGTTGAATGCAAATTTTTGCAAAACGTATTTAGGGCGTATTGAATAGCTGAGCTTATAATGTTATAAGAGGATTACCACTTTGAGAAAGGGAAACATACATTTTAAGATTTGCTCTTTATAATACCACCGTAGCGTGTAGCGATGAAAATGACGCAGAAAATATACAAACAAAACAGGGGAAAAAATGCATTCCTTTCATATTGTTCGAATGCGTGCAGTCGAAATGGCGACCAGAAATCATTTCTCTTCCGTGTTCCTTCAGGTTCAACTACACTGGTTTCACCTTCAAGTTGATGCTTTAGCTGGGGGATGAAGAGTGGACCATATCCCAATGAATGGGGAATGGGTAACATCCTCATTGGGCCATGGTCACGTAAAGACGTAATAGGTAGTAGAGAAATATTCCTCTTCTCATAACCAACAAGGTCCACCATACACATGGACCTTTATAATTTTTCTTCAATGCTCATGCGTACGACCACAGCAGTTAAAATGTCAATTAAGTTTGTAACACCTCCCTGAAACTAGCAAAAACCCTTGACCACAACATGCAAAAAACATGAAAAGGAAATGTGTTATTCACAGAGATACGATTGATTTTTGAGGTGGTTTTTCAGTATCCTCAACCCTTTTCTATGAAGTAGACTCTTCCGATCGCAATCAAGTTCTAAAAAGGGTTTTTGTTCTAAATGTAATGCGGGGTTGTTCAGATAGAAGGTCCGCTTTATGTTAAAGAACCTCTCATATCTAAATTTATTAAACTTCATGGGTAGGACTTTAATCACAATGTGTTTATGCTTTGCCCAGATTTTCGTAAAATTCTATGAGAAGAAAAATACATTAAAAATATAATTAAATAATAACTGAAAACCCTTATTAGTTTCAAAAAGATGTTGAGCAGAAATCTAAATTCCTTTGGGTTTTCCATGTTTACTTACTTAACACATTTATTCACTTGTTGAGTTCTTATACTCAAAAGAATTCAAGTTGATTACCACCTGTCCGCCATATTGAGCATTAGATTATAAAGGTTTGAAGGAAATTGCACATCCATGGTTCCTTAAATGACGAGTCTCCATATTTGTTTCTGAATTTATTGTCACTTTGGTAAGATGCAACCATTTTGTGTTTCAAAAGCAAATCCCCTTGTAATTTGTGAACATAGGATCACAATGAACAGCTGATGAAGGTATTATTATAAGTAGAAACATCAGTAAGCTTAATTTTAATAGTTGTTTCTCAATGACCGGCTATATACAATCCCAGCAGGTAAAAGCTGGCAATTACAGTAATGAAAAAGGCAATTGCAAGTGTAACGTATCTCTTCCATCTCAATGTGTTTTAAAAGGCTATCAATGAGAGCATCAGGTGAAAAACTAGTATGTGGTCTCGTTTTTTGTTATATGCTGCTGCATGCAGACATACATTCATAAGAGGGTCCCAATGACATTTTGAATGAAACCACATTTGCACTCTTCAATCTCTCTCTTTCTTTATGCAGGTATGTGTGGTATATTTATTAAAGGGGGTGAGAAAAATGCACGTAGCAGTGTTGTTGTTTGGTGTATACATGGCCTCTTATTTTTTTTGTTCCCACGCAATTATAGTTCTTTGTTTTATATTTTATATACGTAAACATAGTATTGTGTGCCACATTCAAATGGGGGTATGCTTTGGTTGGGAAAGCCCTCGAAACACACAGACTTTTTGAGGAATTAGATTGAACGCCTTCATGCAGGTAGTACATGTAAAAAAAGTTGAAGTTTTAGTATATGAAGATAGCAATCTTTACTCTATGTTAAAGCGATTGAAATAATTATACTGCGTCCTTAATTTTTCTTACACATGTGTGTGCTGTCATGTGAGAAGGTTTATATGTCTGTAGCTCTTCTGGGAGCTGAGGAAAAAAAACGAAAAAACCAGGCCACGTTTGATTTAATTCGCATTTCAAGTGTTCTCTTTTTAATTTTTCTATGCGTAGACTCCTCAGCTTTTTTGTTATTCTTTTGAAGTTTACACCCATTCGTTTGGCTTTTTGCACTAGTTTGTGAAATATTTGGTATTGTTCTGTATAGGATACCAGTATAGCTGATCATTTTTAAAAGATTTCTAATATAAACGACAATTTTTGGTTATATTTATACACAATTAAAACAAATCT
Source organism: Glomeris maerens (assembly GCA_023279145.1). NCBI lineage: Eukaryota > Metazoa > Arthropoda > Diplopoda > Glomerida > Glomeridae > Glomeris > Glomeris maerens. The sequence continues at coordinate 22,008 of WWPM01022710.1, forward strand.
TAATTTCTTGTATTGGTAATAACTAGTGAGATTGAAATGAATGCTGTATATGAGTCTAGATATGGTGGAATACAGTAGTTCACAATAGGCCATTGTTTTTACTTGATAAATAAAATATATAGCCGAAGAGTGAATTGCATGATCTTGACAATACCTATTAATAATTTAGGAATATTATTGAATTGAAGGTTTGTTTCTATTGTTTGCAGGTTTACCACTCACCTGGATAAAAAGAAGAGCATAAACATGGAATTGAACTGATAAAATGACAGAATTGTCTTTGATTTTGACAATATTTGTGTGAGGAGCTAATTAAGGTAGGACCATTTATAATTTTCTCTTTTACTTTAATTGCGAAATACATTTTGCTTTCTTCATATCATGTAAATGGTGAAATTGTGCTCTGATCAATTCATTTAAGACAGCAAGTGTATTATACGAGGATCGTATAGCCCATATGTAGTTTCATGGCAAATGAAATATTTGTTTGGGGCACTCAATTTTTTTGCTACTTTGAAATTTGAACCTGAATTATTGCATTGCGAGGATATAATATATATAATATCGGTGGATTGCGTGCATTTTGAGTGAAATTCCCATGTGGGGATGATGACTATAGGATATTTCCCCCGTGCAAATGGTCAATATTGGACATTTGCAACCGTTGATGCTCTGACATGGGGCATACGAGCATTGGACAAGGCTTTATTTAGACTAATGACATTGCTCAGTCAAATATAGTATTAGTAGTGGTAGTACATTGCATACACGTTTTCGCTAAATCGCGTGATACGCTTAATTATAGTAGTATATATATACATATACAATTATATGAGTGAAACCTTGTAGTTGTTGCACACACATACACACTGTAGCGCGACACAGTATCGGATTTTGTTGCCCTTTTAATTAGTAGTTAATTGTTTCGAATTAAACTACTGCATATACCTATGGGATATGCAAGTAGATATATCCTTCAACAAACTTTCATTCTCTCACAACTGCAACTATACATTTGTGTTTGCGTATTTGTCTGTAAAAAGTGCACTCAAAAGTATTTTGCATCTCATGCATGAATACAATTTGGACAAAGTATAAACGCATTTATGGATAACATCCCACCAAATTTCATAATTTTTATATATTACTGTTTCTGAGTTATTAATGAAAGATGGCACAGACGGACCTTCTATCTAAACGATCCCTGTTAATTTAGGCTGCAACCTCATTTAGAAAGTGTACTCGTATTTGCTTTGTGAAGATTCAACCAAAATATGTAAAAGGGGTTCCAGGATGGCTGAAAATGTGCTTAAAAACCAATCATAGCTCCATTTTCTTGTTATTTGCATGTTGTGGAAGTTTCAGGGGGTTGTTCTTCTTTTTAACCATATTATTAATTTAGAAAGGGATATGTGTAAGACGAATACAGACTGGGAATTAAGAAATTGGATGGGGCAATGTATTGGGTACAATTGTGGACTTGTACTTGTTGGGAAACTGCAATGAATCTCTCACTTCCAAACACATAGTCCAACTTTCACTTTGGTCGCAGTTACAGCCGTATTGATTTTGCTTTGATTATAATCAGACATGACCATGTCTGATTAATTTCACGTCTTCAAACAGGATTTTTTCTTTAAATAGACAGTTTCCTGCACATGCAGTAAAAAATACAAAAATCTGCTAGGGCGAAAAAGCACACGAGTCCCTTTTTCTCAAAACGCATTCTCTTTGGCTTTATCTTTGAAAATAAATATACTTTATAGCGGGTTCTTGAGAGAAAATAGCTTCTTACACTTTGATTAATCACTCGAAACCTGCTACTGAAAATAAGAATGATTCATTTGGAAAGTTCACGTGAGATTTTATTTCTTTTTCTTCCGCGATTTGATGTGGATTTCTTATAGCTCAAATTTTCACCTTTTGTATTCGTGAAAAAATGAATGTTGCCAAGTGTAATGCTTAGGGGCTGATGAACCTGGTTGTTTCCAGTGGAAACACAATCGGTTCTTCGCTCGCTTTGCTTAGTTAACCATCCACACAAACACATAGTACATGGTGAATATTTATTATTGTATTATATGTAGAGAGAAAGTCGGAAATGACCTCCAAAAATTAGGCAGTGCTTTGCTTGGGTGTGGCCATTTTCAGCAAACCCACATTATGAAATTTATCATCGTTTGCATCTGTTTGCACGCGCCTTCGTCCCATATTTGCATAATTTACCCAAATACTAATCAGGTAATTTTGATGCGACCAAGTCACGATTTAACTTCCTTCCTATTTCGATGAAAACGATATGCAGGGTGAGGCGCAAGTCTCGCAACAGGGAATCCCTTTCTGTCTGCATCTGTTTATAACTGATAAACTCCCGAAAATTACGTCTCAATTTAAATAAGGATCACTGAAAATTAATTGTCTTAAAAGTAAAAAGTTACGGATATCTTACAGTGAATTAATTTCAATAACGTTTTGATATTAGACTGGAATGGTTTCAGGGAATTTAGAAATATATGCTAAGAAATATGAGAGAATCTAGAAAACTGAAATATTGTATAACGAATATTAAAATTATCGTGAATTTCATTAAATATTGAAGATTCCTACTAGTTGGAAACTGAAAGAGTTTAGCATTATGATACTAATTCTGGAGGAAATCGATATATAGTTTGTATGGCCAGATGCATATGATTTAAAGCGGTAATTAAACTACAATTTGACTCCTTATAGGTTACATCCCCTATTAACTAATGCATGTAATATTGTATGAATTTATTTGATTTTCCATTAATTTACAAAACTATTAAAGCATCTTGCTTCTTTCTACACGTGAAACTTATTACACGGTTTCAAACGGTCTGAGCTGTGCAAAGACTAGATATATCATTATATTTTTTGCAGTGTATAGACATATATATATGTGTATATACTATATATGCAATGCTGTACAACTCAGAGCAGAACTCAATTTGAAATTCAGATGCGATTTTTCTTATTTGCTTAAAGTCCTTCTGGCTTTGCATGTTTCTTTTTTTCCTTTTCTTGCTCTCATCTTTCTTCAGATATACTTTTCCCAAGACGCTGACTTCCATCCAATACCAACCGATATGCATGATCTTAATTGATGTTTTCTTATTTTTTCAGCCTGAAAATTTAATTTGACGGACAATTAGTAGTCTATATTCCCTGTTAGCTAAATGTGCTGGGAATAGTTCATTAAAAAAACCAGGGTTATATATATATATATACATATTTAAATTGAATATAGATTGTTGTCATTTCATCTTTATTTCTCTTATTTCCGTTTCCAAACTGGATAAAAAGTTTGCAGGAAAACAAGCGGAAATGGGTTATTTTTATCATCTGTAATGATGGTTTGTTGGTGTAAAAAAAACAAAACAAAACAAAATGATTGCGATTATTTTATTCGCATTTATGAAATCACATCAAGTGCAACCACAAATCGTTTAAGTCTGGCAATTATTTCAGTATATCCCCTAAGATGGCTTCTTCCATTTGTTTCCTGTACAAATAAATCCTACTGCGATGTCAGGGAAGTAATAAATCTTCCATCACATCACTTTGAGGATGGATTCCTTTGTGTCTTCAATCAGTTAATCTATTTTCCAAATCTTCAGTTGCAGTTATTATTCATTTGTAATATCGATATCAGATATAAAGATGGTGGTGTCCTAGTTGTAGGCATTTTTCCAGGTCTGTAATATTTAAAGATGAGCTAAAAGTGTTTTACAAAACCTTGCTAACAATATAAAGGAATTTTTCAAAAATTCAACACAATTAATGTATAAGGTGTTTGTTAAGTACAATATATTTAAACACGCTTTTATAAAAACTGGTGTCCAAATTATTGTTACGAGTTGCACCTTATTTATACACATTATTGCTATATATAGTACCCATAAGATAGATATTATATGCACAGTTATATGTGATCAATTATGCAGAATATAATCGTTTTGTTATACAAAAAAAGATCAACTTTGTGCATGTATAGTCTTTTTCCAACATACACAGACTATTTTCTAATCCCCTATACCTTGTTCTCCACCACTGAGCACTACAATACATATATATGTATACAAAAATGAGCTGCTTATCTTGGAAAACTGTATTACAAATGCGGTTAGCCTCTATGGCTTTTCAGATTAGATAAAAAGCAGAATTAATTCCCCAGCAAACAAGTACACATACATGCACCTATACAGTATAATATCGTTTTTTGAAGTTCATGAACTTGAATTGTGAACTCTCCCCGCGCATGCGCACTGTTAACTTGCTCGTTGAAGCTGTTATCTGGAAAATCAAACTGCTTTTCCTATACATGTTAGTGCGTGTACACCTTGAAAGAGGTTTTGTGGGTATCATGTACACTGAAGTGACAGTTAAACCGTAAGCTTGAGGCATGGAAAAATTACTTTCTGAAAGTCTTGTGACAGGTGGAGTTTTGAGTCTAGCTGACAACCACCGTTATGAATGCATGCCAATGACTGAAAAAGAGAAATACTATATATAAGCAACGCCTTTAATTACATTGAATTGAAGCATGGTCCGAATTTAATACGTTCCCACATATTCCAGCTGGGACCAAAAAAGTCTTGTCTTGAAAAAGCGACGAAAATCGTGACGAAATTATGATATGTAGCCATGAAATCCTTACATAAGTCTTAAAGGGAAGAACTGGTGACTGTACATACCTAAGCAGCATGGGGCAACTAGATGCAAACTCCCAGAAAAATCTCCAAAACTGTATAATATAATACATATCTTTGAAGGTGAGCTGACGAGGTTTTTGTGACATCCCCTGGAACTTCAACAACATTCAGGAAACATGAATTTGTTTTTTAAGGACGTTTTTGGGCATGCAGTTGAATTTTACGATCACAATCATTGTCCAAATGAGGGGATTGTTCAGATAGAAGGTCAGCCTGTGTTAACGGACCTCCTATTTCGCAAAACCTTCCCAACTATACTTGTCTTTTCATTTTACTCTCTCCAGCTCAAGAGACTTGTGGAGTATATATTGGAACGGAATTAGAATACCAAAAACCAGTATTTAATCGCCATGTCAACATAGTATAGGTGAAAGCAAACTGAGTTTGATCTCGCATATGAGCTTTCTGCAATCTCACTAAGGAAGCACTAAGACCTTGCTAAGGGACAACAAGAGGCTGCATGATCGATTAAGTAATAGTGTAATAAAGACTTCTTTCAGTGTTTTCAGTTAGTTAAGTGTCATTATTTTGGCCGAGGTTCTGGAATTTCAAACTCTCCAAATTAAACCTTATTCTTGTATGGAACAATTATAAGATCTTATAAATCATACCAAGAGTTAATACTCTTCTCACAAACTTTAAAGGAAGGGGAACGAGCCCTTTCATCCCGTTGCATCTTTATACACACTGTAGTTCTACCCCTTTCTTTCAAGTTTATGAGAAGAGGATTCTTTTGACTCTTTTTGATTTCCATAACCTGCTTTGGGCACAGACTATGGGATCAGATGAGGGCTAATTGAACCTAAGTAGGTTTGTCACAACTCGGAAACAGTATTATCTAAAATTCTGAATCTTGGTGGTACTTTATAAGCACCATTATTTATTGCATGTCTGTGTGTGAACTATTCTTATGACTTTTCTATTATGAGTTTCCTTTGTGTATGGGTCCTCTCCAGATCTAATTATAATGATATGGCTAAATTAAATCGCTCTGCTTGACCTCGAAGATCCTCTATATATTTATAAAATGCAAATTAGGAAAGCATGCAACAGTGATATATGAGATTCTCGTGTCTTTCATTAATAAAGCCCAACTTATAAATATTGTACATTTCACGTTGTTGGTTATTGTAAATATAATTTTTT
>WWPM01022713.1:0-13688 GCA_023279145.1 Glomeris maerens
ACACAGAGACACAATTTAGCCGTATGAAATTCAATTAGATAGCTGCACATTGTGAGGAAATCTGTTCAACTTTATATGAAAATTACAGTTGTCTTTTAATTAATGACCATTTTTCCTCTGCTTAGTTTAGAGGTTGCGCAGAGCACTGCAATGTTGTCGAAGATCATTGGTTCATCTTGATTAGACTGGATATTTCTGGACTAGGCTTATAATTAGTGGGTGTGTGGTCTGCAGAAGCTCCGCCCGTTCTTTATTAGCCTCGTAGGTATTGTAGGATGAGAAACAGGCCTCAGGGAATGTATAGTCGCTGCTCTGCCCATGCGCATTAGCTCATTATACCAATGATTTGGTAATGACGACGCAATAAAATAGCTTGTGTTGCCGCAATGATGCCAGCTAAAGCTATTGGTCAAACAGGATTTTCATGGATAGGTCTTACGAATTATTACTGTATGTGTGACGTTTTGTGCGTTATGCTGCCACTCACACACACACACACACACGTACACCTACCAATATACGAGCAATCGATTAAATATTATATGAGCAGAAACTGAAGTGAAAAGCAAGTGTTATTTTTTCCAATTTAATAGCACGTACGATATGATCACAAGGTGCTTATGTTTTTATTTGCCACTCGTCCTTGTCGGTGATATTGAAATGTTACGATGCTATATACTGTTTATGTTTATTCATGCACTCGTGTGGTAATATAATACCAGTGCTTCGAGTTAGTGTAGTGCAATAATACAGTTTTAATGATGCTAGCTGAATTTCCCTGATGGCGCTGCTTGTAATTGCGGTGTGATGTAGGAATTTGTTGATTTTAAACTTATTGGCTATTTACATTTGGCTTTTCGCTTTCGCTTAAATTGCCTAAAGCTCAATATTGTTCGTATACACAATGTTGTACATAGAGTATTGAAAAGTTACATGCAACTGAATAGATTTTTTTTTTTAAATTATACAATGTCATAGGAGTTACTATGAGATTAGGTATTGACCAAAATTGCATTTGTACCTAATCAATGAACACAATACAATTCCACATGTACTTACTATACATATAATCTGTACCCAGTGCGCGCAAACTAACCTCTGATTTTTATGTCAAATTTTGAACTAACATATTGGTCAAACCTATCATTTCTAGAGAACAAAACTACAGTGAAACCTGTCTACGTTGGACACCATCGGTGCAGCCAAAAAGCGTCCAAGTTAGACAGTTGTCCAATATATTCAGGGGTGACAAAAATTTTAAAAAATATTTTATTGCGTTTATTTATCATAAAACACAAAGGAGGTAAAAAACATACATGTACATGGGAACAATTTATTAAATAAATTGGTAATATTGGTTTGTTTTCTTTTCAAATTAAAATTGCTTGCCACCCAGATTGAATTGAGGGTTTCAAATAGTTCTGCGTCATTATATGCAGCATATTTCATGAGCTGTAAGATGTTACACCCCCTTCCAGCTCCAATTCAGTCACTGGCCGTCACATGCGTCTGGAAAATGACCTAAAAGCGACCAGAATGGTGCACAGAAATGCAGTGAAACGTCCAACTTGGATAGGTTTGCTATCATTTTTGTGCAGATTTCCCCGTCCAATGTCTAAGGTAGACAGGTGTCCAATATACCCAGGGGTACAACAATGTTAACTCTATGGAAGCGATTCTGTGCATACAAAAAGTGGTCAACTTGACCAGGTGGCCAACATTTTCAGGTGTCCAACTATACAGGTTTCACTGTACGTGGAAAGAAGAGTAGTTTGGTGTATTCAACGATATTAAAATTCAAAATAGTGAATGCTCTACAGTGCGCTTAGAAAACATTATTAGAATAAATTCCGCGACACAGTACAAGAATACTTTATTACTCGACTATCAGAGTACAAAAATTCACCGGTAAAGCCTTAAATACTCACAGTATATGAATTATTATGTGTTAATACTGGAATTCGATGTACAGTATGTGCAGGTGAATCATCTTGCTGAAAAATGAACTCATTGTCCCCAAATAACTATTCTGAAGATTAGATCATGAATGCTTGTAACAGTTCTTGGTACACTGCTGAAGTTACCCTATCTTTAATTATTCACTGCATGCCTACACCAGTTGAACCAAATTGTACATCCCCACACTATGATTCCTGTTGAAAATTTAACAGAGCGCATCAAGGAGCTGTAAACATGTACTTCATTGTGCATGCTATACTCTTGTTCCTTGGTCACCAAAAGACAAACAAATTTTAGATTCATCGCTGAATAATATTCCATCACAATCTTCAACTGTCCCGAGTTTTTTCCTTGCACTAATAAAATCTTTTCTTTTGAATATCGTATATAAGAGTTATATCATTCAAAAATGACTTTATGTTGGGAACTGTAAGGTTCTCAGATTAAGCATACACGTGGTGCGTATAAAATGCTTGGTGAATGGTGTCACTAAAATTCAAAAGCAGATTGCACATGGGAAATACATTTATTGGCCTTTGAAGTAGTTGTCACAATATACAAAACACTACTGTTAACATTTTTATAACTTTTGGAAACTGTCCGAAAAATATTTTTTAGGAATTGTGTTTTTAAGTGCCCTTACACAGTCCTGAATCTCCTCGACTTCCACAAACCGTGATCCCTTCATGACTCCCTTAAGACGAGGGTCAGTTAGAAGTTAACAGGAGCAAGATCAGGACAGTAGGGTGGATGCACCAAAACAGTAACGTCACACAATCAAGAATTGGCACGCAAGGAGGGCAGTATGCGATGGGCAGCATTCGCCAAAATGCATTCGCCAAACTGACCTTCATCTGAAGGAAGCCATGAAGGGATCACGGTTTGCGGAAGTCGAGGAGATTCGGGACTGTGTGACGGCACTTAAAAACACAACTCCTAAAAAATATTTTTCTGACAGTTTCCAAAAGCTTTAAAAATGTTTTCAATAGTGTTTCGTATAGTGTGACAACTACTACAAAGGCCAATAAATGTGTTTCCCATGTGCATTCTGTTTTTGAATTTTAGTGACACCATTCACCGAACATTTTATACGCACCACGTATATGTTCTTGTTCTAGTAGTGCGCGTATTTAGAACAGCGCCATTTCTTAGGTTAACAACAACGATTGTCTTAGTTTCGGTTGAGATGTCACTTACAAGGAAAGGACCACATTGAAGGCAAACGAAATGATGATTCTTACATAACATCTTATTCCGTTTTTTATGCTGAACAAGATAGACGTTATCTTAACCCAAAATGCGCGACACAATTAGCAGGAAAAAATAAAGAAAACTGGAAATCGGTAGTTCGAGCTCATTGGTTCGATTGCAGAACAGAATGTGCGCACACACATACGCATCATATTGTCCACACATGATCGATGGTATATCATAGTATATCGATGTTTTTCATGTTATTTACGTTATATAGTACATGCCACTATTTTCAAAGATTGCAGACTCTTTTTATTTTTTTTGTCACGATAATGATAATCTCTTTGGTTTATGGTATTGTTTTTACAAAAATTATTTCCAATTTCGTGGTCGTGTGAAATTTATTAAAATTGTACGGTTTCCTCAAAAAATATAATCGTTTTACGTACCAGGAAATGAACACAAACAGCTGAAAGCAGGAGTATAATTACCTACTTTTATGTAACTTCTAATCTGCTGAATAGTAATTAGAAATTTCCCGATGTGGGATGAACCGAACAAATGTATGAAAATTTCACTATTTTTTTTAATTTAAGTTTCTCAAATAAGAAAGAAATCAATCTGCAAAAAAATAAATTCCCACCTATGCAGAATTTATTGCAATCTAGCAAAATGCAACGGTGTCGACAACTGGAAGAAAGAGGCGCATCGATCATGTGTGGACAATAAAATGCGTACGTGTGTGTGCGCGCATTCTGTTCTGCAATCGAACCAATGAGTTCGAACTACCAATTTCCAGTTTTCTTTATTTTTTCCTGCTAATTGTGCTGCACATTTGAGGTTAAGGTAAAGTCTATCTTGTTCAGCATAAAAACTGAATAAGACGTTACGTAAGAATCATCATTTCGTTTGCCTTCAATGTGGTCCTTTCCTTGCTAGACGCCCCATTGCGCTCAAACGTTCAAAATTCGAAATGTCTAAAACGTGTCTGGACTTGCATTGATACATATTACGTGTCAACCATTAGTTGTCAAATTGATTTACAATAGGTCGGAGACTTTTATTCGGAATTTCTTAAATATACTAATAATGTGTCACAGAATTCTTTTTGTCTAAACACTTTAAGTCATTGATTTTGAATTTTAATTCTGTTGTGTACGCCAAACTACCCACACCTCTTTCCATTTAATAGTTTCATTTTTTTTGCATAGAAATAATAAGTTTGACTGTTGTGTTATTTGAAAATAAAATTTGACATTAAAATCATAATTTAGTTTCCAAACATCATTATTCTAATTTTAATTTTTTGACTTGCACTGGTTTATGTGTATGAAAAAATATTGGTTATTAAATAAATATAAAAAATTGGACATGCATGAACATTTTAAGTACAAAATGAAAATGATGTTCATGCATTATTGGCTTGCATAGTTTACTAATTATAAAACACAAGCATTAACTTTGTCCGGGTGTGAATATTACTTGAAACAATGCGTCAGTTGTGGTATTACTGTATGTTCCTATGCAATTTATTCTATGCTTCAACTCCACCTCTATTTCTCTGTTAATGGTATCGTATGCCCGCTTGTATGAAAATACAAAAATTAGATTAGGTATCATTTCAGTTTAATGACTTGTGATTCAGTACAGTACCGTTTTACTATTTTTCACATGTTTATTAAAAATTAAAAATGATTACGAGTAACATAAATTTTACTTAGTCTATTGTAAACTGGAAGTTATATGTCAAATAATTTAGCATTATTTTTTATCAAGGTCACATTGCACTGTATCAGAATGTGTCATTATCCACTACTGACTACTACTTATGGTGTACTCGTATATACCTGTATGGGCAGCCGCCCTTTTTACTAGCAGAGGGCAAATAAATGTGGCAATACAATTAAATAAATGGTAACATGATTACCCTGCTTAATGAAATGCTCAATGTGACGCCCGTCAGCTGCTAGACACAATAGGGCACAATAACGAATATCCTTGTAAACACTGTCAATTTTGCTTGGCTGTACGCAGGCCTCACAAATTCGCTCCAAATCGTTATCAATGTGATCGCACTGTTGATCAATGTCATCACTATTTTATAACTTGCATCCATGTGATCATCTTGATTAGCGAAAACATTGTCATTTCAATTTTTGTGTTGTTGTACTGTATTTGCAAAGCATTGCATTCTGACCTTTGCAATTGCCTGTGTACCGTAGGTACCCCACCTTAATGTGTCAGTGATATGCTATGTACTTAGATTAATAACATTACACTGTGTGTTATCAATTACGTGCAGTTTATTTGTAATTGTTCATGTTGTCCAGTTGTACATATATGGCAGTTTCCATCGGCCATCTACCCAGCAATACACGTCCCATGTTAAATTGCCACATGTGGCTGTTCCCATAGGTCGTCTTCCCTGCAATGCACCTCGCATGTGAAATGTCAAAATTAATAATTTTGTTGCAGCTTCCCCTGTTCCATTTCACTTATAGTACTAAGTAATATGAATTTCCTCTTCAACGCACTAATTTTAACTATTGCTCCAACTATTGTATTTACAAAGTTAGGTTTTGGATAACCTTGAAGGCAGTTACAAAGGTCAGATAGTTTGGCACCACTGGATAGGATATCCCTGACTTACTGTCACTGCATATTCATATTTTTAACGTTTGTGACAATGTAAACAAAATTGGGGAGAACAGAGCACTGGACTTTATATTCACCCTGTATATAATGCACAAACACTTAATGCATCCTGATAAAAGATACTGAAACCTTGGTTTTGACACAAGATTTTTATGGAAATAGGATTAATATCTTGTTTTGTCCTCTAAAGCATCGCATAGTGATTTATGCTAATTAGGGACCGCCCACCAACGACGTCCACAAAAAAACAAAATAGCGACCCCCCACCCATGGGTCTCACATGCCATACACCGCACACCCCTTTTATTAGAAAAATCACGATCGATGTCCCAATCCGTTAACTCCTACTTTTTTCCCCATTAATTTTTAATAAGGGCGCAAAATATATTAGCTACATTCTTGTCAATTACCCTCATACTTAAACATGCATATTTCATTCCATTCTGAAGAATGTAAAATAGTGCGTATATATACATGTACTTTTCTTTCCATGCTAAAAATACTATTTGGTTATAGATTTACTATATATTTATTAATGTACGTGTGTATTTCATAGGGCTATACGAAATTCAAATACAAAATTTCACAGATTTTGGTTATGGACAGCCACCAATTATTAATAATTATTTTTCAAAGCCTTTAAATAAGATTTAAATTCATGATGTAATTTATACACGTATATGAAATTTTCCTTAATAAGCGTACTAGCAAGATGAAAATTCAGAATTGGATTAAACTGTGCTGCAGCTAAATATTTATTAAAAATTTTAATTATGCCTTAATTTTATAGAAAGAACAGAAACAAACCTGCATAGGCTTTGTTTGTACTATTCATTTCATGAATGCTTACTAGCATTAGGCAATGTACACTGCATTCCGGTTCCGGACATAATATGTAATTGATTTCAACAGATGAAACTTTGATTGGAGAAAGTTCAAACTGGAATCACGTGGGTCGTAATTGACACATAGGTTGTTGAAGCGAAAGATTGAGGGGATGTTATACGTTTTCTTCATATGTCGCTTAGGTATTCAACAAGGAGCTGAACCTCGCACAAAATGGATTTTTTATTTAAATTCACGAGGGTTTTAGGCCTGCATATATGATATTTGTGCGCAATATGGTAGAACCCCCTTGGTCATCACATATCATAGGGGGCTTTAAAAATGGACATTTATGACATTTATTTTCGTACGATGCTACACATAGAATTAATTTATAGGTGCTTGTAAGTTGGGAAATTTGTTCTGAACGTTAAGCATATTATTGAAGTTACTTTGCTGTCCCCAGATGGATATCATAGTTCATAACCCATTGTAAAACGAGGATTAAACGATTTTGCAAAGGCGATCAATTCTCGTTTCACTTACATCTTAATGGCGTTATAACTCTCCTGTAATTGACGATTTTTAGATTGAAGATAAAATTGGCCAGCAGTGGCAATTGTGCATTCTGGCCGCAAAGACGGAGCTAGGAGGACTTATCTAAATAGTGAAATGCCAATTCGGTTCCGGTGAGAGAGTATAGTCTATAAACGGGATGCCCTAAACCCGGAATCAGTGCGATACGCCAAGTTGGAACCATTGAAAAAGATATAAAGCCTGGCATTTTCTCGAAGGGGAGACTGCAGATAAAGCCAGTTGGGTGCATGACAGATCGAAGAACTATACAATAGCCAGAGCAAAAGCCATCGCATGTGGTGCATCCCAAATACTGGCACAGCTAATCCAAAAGCAACCCTTGGTTGGATTCTCTGCTAGTCACTATTCTGCTGCAGTGAAGCCAAGAGACTTACACTCGTAGTCCACATTTCGGTGTGTTGCACGAAAGTAATTCTCTCGTATACGGCTTAGAGGTCTAATTCACAAGCCCCCGACCTGGAAAGTTTTTCTGAATGTTTTCTTACTGGGAAGTAAGGCGGAATCGTCAATAAGAATAATTGATCGGCACAGGCATCTAAAACGTTGTCAACACTTTTTAGATGTTTTCGGGCATCTAAAATGGAAGCACATTGTAGTCAGATGGCATCTTTTTGGGATGGGTATCTAAAATTAAGATGCCAACTTTTTCATGATGGCAACTAGATTTAAGGCAACTGAATTTAAGATTCCATCTGTTTCCTATTGACAACTGATTTCGATTTTCCATCGTCACATTAGTGTCTAGCTTGAACAAACCATCATCTCACAGTGGCAACTTAATTTAAGATGCCATCTTTTCCAAGCTGCTGATATCTAATTTCTATGTGCCGTATTTTTTGCATGCACATCTAGATTTAGGTTCCATCTTTTCCGTATAACTTAATTTGAGGGGCAGGAAAGCTTCTGCACCAGCACTCTTATAATAAAGCACTGTGTGAGAGCTGGGATCGGGTGTTAAGACGAACTCTGGCTAATAACACCAACACATGCATGGAAAGAACAGAATTGTTGAGGATAATTACACCTTTATGCAAACCTCTAAATTAATATCAAATTTCTTTGTTTAAAAAATACAGTGAAAAGAGGTTTCAATTTAGTTGTCATAGTTTCCCGTGTGAAATAGAAAAATATTGTTTTTGGCATGCTAAATCACTGATTGGCACATACATGTTTCTCTTTATAAATAATATATCTTCAACATCGCTGTAAATGAAAATTTGAGATAATAACTTTCGTGCATGTAATTGGCATCCCATTTCAGGATATTCGTAACTTATAAAGAAATCACCTGCAGGGGAATGCCATTTGTGTCCAAAAACATATTTTCCCATAGTTTTTCACTTTTTTATGAGCAGGTTTTTGGAGAGAATCTCTCTTCACTGAATTTTTAATCCAATAAATTTGTTATTTACAGATTTGCAACAAGTTTAATAAAAAATTACTTGTAACTCACAATTGGAAATTTAAAGAAGTAATTTCAATAAAGAAAATTTTATTCATAAAAAAATATTATTTATAGATGGAATATCTTATTTTGGACCCATCTTTTGACGATTATATTGAACAATGCATTTTACAAAAGAATTTCTTAATTAACTTACAAGAAGCATCTTAATTTCCGCATCAACTAACCATATAGCATCTTATTTTCTGTTCCATCTTATGAATAGCCATCTTATAACCATCAAAATTTCATGTCTTAAAATGAAACGTGTCAAGCACGAAAAGTGTCTTGAAATAAGATGTTAAATGACTCAAGATGGGCATGTGTCTTAAAACCAGATGGCGCATCTTAAAACAAGATGAATTTCAGGCATCTTATTTCATGGCCAGGTTTAGAGTGGGGGAATTGTTAAATTCATTGAAGCAGAAGCAAATGGCAAGTTGAATGCAAGTCAGCTGCAGGTCTTAATGATCACCAAAATGCTTAAATTTTGATGAATAATTATATATTCGAAAATTATATTTGCATTCTTAACCCTTTGAATTTAATCAACCTATTTTTTTATCTGTAGCGAAATTTTTCTCTTGAATTAATATGTAAAAATAGATTTTTGAACAAAGATTTAATAGATTGCAAAAATATAACCTCCAATCGGAATTTCTTGCAGGCGCATCCCATATACAGTACATACCAGATATTATGTGGAATATTTTTTGTGGAAATTTTTTAGCGTAAAGCTTTTAGTGTAAAGCTAGGCATCCGGGCCTATTGGACTAAGTTGCATATTTATACATGTTGTCTGAAGACTATACAGAATAGGACGAATGATTAGGGGTGGAAATGGTCATTTTATTCATTTTATTTCGTCACCATATGTTTAGGTTGTTGCCAATTCTGATTTGCTTAATATATACAGGGTGTTGCCGAATTCGTTGGATAAACTGACAGGGTGTATATTCCCTGCACAAAAAGAAGACTTAAAGTTCCTATGAACGCTGGTCCGGAAATGCTTAGGTTTTTAAGTAAGACCTACATAAAATGTGACATATCCGTAATTCATGCTCCCCACATCTTTCCATTGATAATTCATTGTGCGTTCCTAATAAAGATGTGGGGAGCATGAATTATGGATGTCACATTTTATGTAGGTCCTACTTAAAAACCTAAGCATTTCCGGACCAGGGTTCATAGGAACTTTAAGTCTTCTTTTTGTGCATGGAATATACCCTGTCAGTTTATCCAACGAGTTCGGCAACACCCTGTATACATGTGAATTAGTGCTTGGCATTTTAATGTAAGCTACTACAGTATAATCTAGCTGCGTATAGATATTCGCAATTTAGGATGGTTTGAGAATGTCGAAATATCTAAAGTAAGCTCGCCTGACGTAAATGCCTTTCTTGGGGGAAATCGAACCGATTGAGAAAGTGCAGGGCCAATTTTTGAAAATTACAACTGAAGAAGGTAGTATATACCGAGAAGAGCGACCCATGATTGGATGCGAGTGCGTCAACGAGCAACCTAAATCGGTGGAAGGGGATGGTGGTATAGAAGCATAAACATTTCGTTCTCCTTGTCTTCTCAATTTTCGATCATCTGCGTTTCATTATGGCATAAGTCGGAAAATTATAGTTGAAGTAAGTAGGGGAGGGATAGTTTTGTGCAGCGCTTCATTTGCATACAATATGTCTCAGTCTGATATTTCACCATTTTCACGAAGAATATTGATGCTTGTAAATGAAATGAGGTATGTTTCACATGCAATCATAATTTGAAATTATACGGTGTATGATGTGCATATATTTTTATTGCACAAATTCAGATCGGTTTGTTACAAGTAAACAATGATTTATGGTATAACTATGTCAAATAATGTCAGACGCATAACAACCCAAATGAGCGTAATTGGCAATTTGCAGAACAACCAATGTATGGCATGCGCATACCACATTTTAATGTTCAGTTAAAGTATACGCGTATAGGGAAGAGTGAAGTAATATTATCCCGCAAATGCGTGGGAATTATTTTCTCCACAGGTTCATTTCTCCCGCAGGATATCATTACCCTCTCCCCCCCTGCGCTGGTATTTCCGATTTCAAAGAAAACCATAATGTACGACTAGCGTGCGAATGTAACCTAGCAATGTCGGTAAGTTTAACTGATTTTTACAATTTAATCAGTTCTATTCAATATAAATACACACGTGTGCTTTTGAAGTATGTTAACTTCGATGAATCTCGTTTATTATAAAGAAATGATTTCTTTAGTAGCCATGCAATATGAAATTCTGATTAATTCCTGTGTACAAACCAGACTTTTATAAATGGAGCAAAAAATTGTCGGAGATTTACACTTGAATGGAATACCTCTCTTTAATGATTTATTTATTGATTAGGCATCTAAAGCACATGCATGAACTTTACATATTCATTGGATGATGTCCGGGTGCCATGATCTTCTCAATGTTTTTTTGAATACTTTAACGCTATCGATCGTATGCCCTTCATGAATTCGAATCTTTGCAATTTAGTTATCTCTGATGAAAAAATAAAACTCTTACATTTTACAATTCTCTTGATACACTAGTTTTGTGGTTTGTAGGAATCTCCGAAATTAAGCATTCACGTGGTCCACACGATCATCACATTGTTTAAAATTGATTCTGTTACCAGTGCATAATGCGGTGATGACTATGTTATAAAATCTCAGTAGACTTAATAATTTATATAGAAAGGTGGATAGTTCCAAAATGCGAAACTATAGAGTCAGTCCACCATGCGCCACCATGCTCTTTTTTAGTGCTGACTTGCATGCATAAATAATGAAATACCGCTCCCCATAGCTGTAAATCAGCTCATCATGAGAGCAGAAACGAATTCACTGCGAGTGATTCTGATCTCTCTTAATTTTATTGAGCAAAATGTCGTGATGCCAGTGTGGTGTTCTTATAGCGATGCACTTTTCTTTACTTGGCGAAGTATCATATGTGAGGATGAATGATTGGTGTGGAGTTAGAGGATTGCATGAATAATTTTTCTTGATAGCATGGCTGGACTGGAGTTTCTCTGATGGTCCAGTTTGAAATCCCTGGGTGGTGTCATGCGTTTGACACGATAAGCGCCACGTCGTGCTCGTCCTGACACTTCGTTCAATAATTCATTTTGCCGAGTGTTTGTGTGCTAGGGACGACACACACGATGGCCCTTTGCCTTGCGTTACCTCCACTTGGAGTGAATTTTCCCCATCCCCTTCGCTGCTGTGCTGTCTGCGGTGAAGTGGACGTCTTTCGAAATGAAAGTGCCACCAACTGCACAGTGATGTAGAAGTGGTTGCTTTAAGCGCAATGTTTAATGCTGCTACATGCTCCTCGAGTTCAATCGCCAGTTTTTGTTTGATTTCTTTATAGTGGAAAATAGTAGTCGTGCTATCGTCGCACACATCTCGTGGTATGGTTGGCGGTGGGGCCCTTAACACCGATTGCTATTCAAGTTGTGCGCCATGATTGGCTGGAAACTTCCCCCGGGAAGTTGAAAACCGCGCGAATCGTGCTGAGAATTTTAATGCCTTTTTGGGAAAATGGCGCTCACAGGGTTCAAAGTGATAAGTAAACATTGATTGTGAGTATGAAGAAAAGAAAGGCGAAAGTATATATGTATGTATAAAAAATGCGAAGAGCGAGCTGGATGGAAAAAGAGGTTGCATGGCGCTGCTGCATGCATGGAATATAGAGCGAACCTGCGCATGAATGTTTAATTAAAGGCCGGAGTAACACCTTTATCGGGCAACTTGACAAATGTTTCATTTTGTCAAGTATATACATAGTATATACAGAAAATAAGCTTTGACGGAATGGGTGCACAGTTGGGCATTTCGCGCAGTGAAAAAGCGCACACATCTATAGTTTATAGTAGCCTATACATGCACATGCAAGTGTTGCATGCGTATGCACGCAGCTGGGATCATGATTTATCGTTCTGTGTGATGGTCGATAATTTTAATGGCGGGTATAAACCGAGCTTGTGTCTCTCGGGATGCTATGTGGTCCGCGCGAGAAATAGATAAATTTCGTACTGAAACTATACATACAAGTCCATTTTTCTTTTACCTGAACGTGTAAGCGAGTCGAATTATGTGGCGTGCGTTTCTATAGCATGTATATGTACATAGGTAGGTACACCTATACCTAAGAAGGAATTTTACACATGCGTAACTCAATAAGTAATATATCGTATTAAATTGAGAGCTAGATCCATGCCAAGCTGTATAAAGTCGCCGAAATTAAGTTATCGGAATTAAATAACGTTTAACATGTGCAGATCTTAAAATTACTGAAGTTCCCAGCTGAGTAAGCCCGTACATTAATTTTTTTTAGCAAGTAACCGTGCGATGAATTTTTCTTGCAAAAAATGTATCGAGGGTATTGAGAAAAAGTGCATTTTGATAGTGAAAATCGTCTTGACTCTATCGAATCTACTTTTTAACATTGTTCAGACTAGATAATTTTTGCAAAACATTTTATTCCATTTAAACCTACTCATCACATTTTATTTCGCAAAAAATATATATTGATAGTGCAATATTGCGCAGACTCGTATATGTAAACCTAGCTGTAAATGAGACCACAAAAACGTAATTGCTAAGATGTGTAATTAAAATTAGTGCTATAAGAGGAAATATGAAAAAAGAGACTGTTATGATCTGAATATTTTTTGACATCAATACAGTAGAGTCTCGATTATCCGCGGGCGGTCGGGGCTCGGCCTTCTGCAGATAATCAAAAAAACGGATAACACGGAGCATCAATTTTTTTTACAATTTACACACTACACGTACGTACTGTAAGTATGTACTATACATATATAAACAAATTTACATTATGCCTCTGCTGCCTAAAGAGCAGCTGAATCTTTGTTGGGCGTGACAAAACAATGACGGTCTCCCAAAGTTCGGCTTAACCGACCGGTTTATCCGAGTATTTCCGTGTTAACCGCGGTGCCATCGCGGTTAATACGGA
>WWPM01022714.1:0-20011 GCA_023279145.1 Glomeris maerens
TTGGTTAAATTGCGGGACCGGCTTTAAGCGGGATATATTGTAATGATATTACAAAACTGTAAACTGAAGTAAGTATAGTATGTATCTGTAAGTTCCATGCGGATATTCTGCTATTAATCAACAAAAAAAATTGTTATTAATAAATAGCCATTTTCCCATTTTTGTGTTTGCAAAAAAACATTTTACAAAGTTCACTTTTAATGCAAATTTCCTCTGTGTAAAATAAAGGACAATACAAAAAAAATCAATTGGAAAATTGCAGTTCACGCGGTTTACCAATCTGGAAGATGGATGCCTCAAAAATAATATGGACCTAAAACTCAAAAGCAAAGAAAATATTGTCTTCAGAAGAATCATAGTTAATTTCATTTTTAAAAAGTTTTCTGTGTCCAAAATACAAGATTTATTGTATTGCTGCATTTGTATATACCGCACTCAATGCTGATCACAAACAAAATCTTAGATGGAAATTGAATATAACCATAAATTACTAAGCACAGCAATTCGCAACCGATTTACAATTGTAACTTATGTCATGTATCAGGATCACGAGTAAATTTCCGAACTATTATTATACGAAAATAATACTTCATTTCATTTCACATTAAACTTTCTACATTGTGGTGTCCGCATGCATATTGATATCTCAAGACTTCAGTCTGTCACAAACTCTAGCACTTCCGAGCTTGTGTATTTGAATATTTCCGTCTCTATAGTCAGCATTTCTGACTGTCTGGGATCACATTGTCAGTTTGAGGCACATTTCGGATTTCAGTTTTCCAGAAGTGTTCTTTCTTGGGATTCCTTTGCGTTGTCCTCCTTATCAGTCCTCATGTTGAAAGTTCTCAGCATTGTCCAGCACTTTATTAGGCACAGCAGTTAGCACAAAACCAATTTTCATACGACATTAAATACTCAGGCGGTTTGCATATACACTCGATTAAAAAACATCAATGGTCCAGAATGTCGTAGTTCAGAAATTCTTAAACAGTATTTTATATTATTAAACGAAATAGTAATTGTTTCACAAGATACGAATATTGTAAACAATCTTAATTTGCTTTGAAACGTGTGAACTTTGTTGAGCTCCACATAATTCTAATTTGTCTTCTTGTTTTTCGAATTTTCATATTTTACAACAACAATGAAATGTTATTCATACTTTAACACTGTTCCTCTCATTACAACTGAAGACCGGGTTCATATTTGACTACTTTCTAGGTTTGCCAAGATATTCACGTGATTATTGCAATGATGGAGAATTATCCAAATGTGTTTAATTAATCTACGAAATATATGGAATTGGGTTATATCAATGTTTCCAGTTTGTATTCCCAGTGTTTTGATCGAGTTTGCTAAGCAGCACTAATATATCATATCTGCCCTCATTCTCGGCACGCGTTTTAAAATTTGCAACTAGAAATGGCCAAATATTACCGATATTTGCGCCATTCATCAGAAGAAATTTGACCATGTCAAAGTTTTCACATTGAATGGCAGTATCCAGGACAGTTCCCCCTGCGTTGTCTGTGCTGTTGATATTTGCCCCATTTTCAATGAAGTACTTTAATCTGTAATAGTTAACCTGCATAAAAAAATACTCTGCTATAGTATGCAGTATTGTTGCCCCATTATGGCCACGAACATTAACGAGATCCTTCAGTTCAATTATTCCGCCAATTGATTTTTGCAATGTGTGTGCTCTCCAAGAAATCAAACCACTAAGGCATTCAAACAGATCTTTAATTTGCTTGTCACTTGTAAGTTCCTCAGGTTTTTTCCTTCTTTGGTTTGGTGCATCATAATCTGAACCGTTAAGAATTAGAAACTTTACTAGTTGGAAATTATTTGCTTTAGCAGCAAAGTGAAGAACTGTATTGTGTTTCCAATCACAACAATTAATGGCTGCATGAAAGGCATTTATGCTACTAGCTTTAATTGATTCCAAGATATTCATAACTTTGCGTGTTTCGCTTGTTTTTGAAAGTTCAAATATATTATGAACTGTTTTGAGAAAATGAGATATTTCTTCCCTTTCAGCAAGATCTATTGGTGTCTTATGGCCCTCCATTTTCTTGGCATTGTAGACAGCTCCATTCTTTAGCAGAAAGTACACCATTTCGGTTTGACCATTTTGAGCTGCGCAGTGTAATGGTGTGCAATCATGGACATTGTACTCATGAATATTACTGTATTTTGTTATCAATTTAGCCATCTCAAGACGACCATACTTGGCAACACAGTGAATCAATGTATTTCCGTCTTTGTCCATAATTATGTGACCAATTTTTGAAATGTTTTCTTTGAATGTCTTGATACTGTTTTCATTCACAGCGTTGAAAATGTTGTCAAATGTGTTAAAAAGCCGCACAATATCATCATGATTGTTTTTTGAAGCAAGATCTTTAGGAGTAAGACCCTTGCAATTTAGAGAATTGTAAGAAGGTCTTTTTTGCAAAAGAAGTTCAGCAATTTCACAATGACCCTTTTCAGCTGCTACGTGTAAGGGTGTATATCCTTGATTGTTTTTTGCATTTACATCTCCATTACCAAACAAGTAACAATTCTGAAGTAAATGACGGCTAATTGGGATAGCATTTTGAGCAATTGCTGCATGTAGGAATGTGTCTTTGTTTTCATTTCTGACACAAATAAGGATGTCTTTGAATTCGTGTAAGAACTTTAGATCCGTGTCTACCGTGTTGATATTGTTGAATGCATTGTCAATGTAAGTAAGCAATTTGAATACATAACTATCAGTCTGACTTTGCAAGTAATCCAAAACGGTTTTGCCAGCATTGTCTTTGCAGTTGTATATTGCCCCTTTCTTCAGAAGGAAACTAACCATTTTGTAACTTTGCAGGGGTTTGTTTAAATTTAAGTGAAGAATGGCAGCGTAGTAAAGAGGCGTTCTGCCATCTTGGTCTTTCATATTCACATCAGCACCAATGTCAATCAAATATTCTGCAAATACAGTTGTTGACAATGTTGATGCACTGTGCAGCAATGAATGGCTGGGTGCTTTCAAAATTTCATGGAAAAGGGGCAATTCACGGGGATATTGGTGTTCTGCTTCATATTGGACTAGCAAAGATCGAACAATATCTATCCTTTTCAATTGCAACAACACATTACTGTACTCATGATATACAGGGTGGGGCGAAACGTATGCCTCGATTTTAAAGAGCAATAAACAAACAACTATTGCAGTTAGAGACTTGAAACTTTTTTCATTGAATTCGGTATTTTAACCCGTTTTTTCCCCATTAAGTTTTCAAGACAATATCTGTAAGGTGGCGGCCTTTAGCAGCGATGCGCTGTTGTAGCCTGTTTCTGAAGTTTCTGGCTACTTTCCGGCACATCTCAAGCGGAATTGTGTTCCCCTCCTCGATAATTCTATCCTTTAGTTCTTGCATGGAGTGGGGGCGGTGCTTGAAAACTTTTACATTGAGGTACCCCACAGGAAAAAGTCGCACATGCTTAAATCTGGTGATCGCAAGGGACTGAAACGCGACGTGGAATGTTGAAATGCAAGCGTATATTGCTCTCTGGGTCGTGATGACAGAACGGTCATTTTCCAAAAATGTGCACACAGCAAAGCCGGGGTGTTTTCCGGTCCACAGCATGATTGTGCATTGAAAACGGGGGGATGTAATGATCACAATGACACTTCACCCAGTGTCATAAACCAACCGCAGGCTGAGTACCAAATTTTTCAAACTCGGGCATACCTTTTGCCCCACCCTGTATGTCATAATTCAGGGCACAATACAATGCACTGTTGATCCTGTTCACATCATCTCCAGCGTTTATCAAGTACCTAACCACGTTTAAATCCCCATCTTTTACCTGTTTGTACACTTGTGTTTCAAGATCAGAGTCGGTATCATTGTTGGAAGTCAAGTGTCCTAATTGCCCACCTGCATCCAATGGCAACAATGATTGTGAAGCATAATTCGATTCCTGAATCAAGTTCAACACTGGCTCTGTAAATTTTCTAAATCCATGTTTTTTAAAGTATTGCAAAATATTTTCATACTTTGGTACTCCCTGGGCGACGAAGACACGAGGAGCATATACCATAAGTAACGCAATCACTTGAAAGTAAGTATCCAAAAAAGGCATCTCTCGCAAGTTTAAATTTGAAATAGCATATTGCAAAATTTGAGTTTGATGATCTTCATGTAAAAGGTTGACATCGGCTCCATTTGCAACCAATGTGCATGATATTGCCCAATCTTGACTTTCAACTGAGTAATGTAGAATTGGTTTTCCCTGCTTATCACGTGCATTTAAAAACTTGGCTACATTTGATGACAAGTATCCCGACTTTATTGCCTTGTTGAGTACAATTTCGGGAACAACCTGTAACGCAGTACTCAATATGTCACAGGGTATATCTATGTCTGCATTGTACATTATTATGTGTACAATGATATCTTTGTGTCCGTTCATTGTTGCGTAATGCAGGGAGGTTTTTCCAAAGATATCAGTTTTAAGAGCAGAGTATCTGCTGTCTAGTAAAACTTTCATAGCATTCAAATGCCCTTCCTGAGCAGCTAAATGCAACGCTGTCCTTCCCAACTTATCCGACAACATTTCTCCATTGTTGTAATTCAGCAGCGCAAGTAATTTCTTTAAGTCACCTTTCAAGACTGCCGCATGGATTGAGGACTGTTCCGACAGCAATTGATCTATGAAGCGCCGAATAACAATATTGTCTCCAAGAAATAATTTTTTCATGAGAAATTGTATCGTCGGTTCAAATTGTTCTTTTCTTCCCAAATTGCCAACAATAAAGTCTGCAACAAAGTATTCTGCAAATGTTCTATGGATGAAGTAAATATCCCCAGATCCTTGGCACTGAATTATTCCCACTGCATTGAGATCGCTCTTGTGTTCCTTAGAAAGAAGTGCATAATTATAATTTGGCATCTTGTCTTTAGGAAACAACATATTCCATGCCAAGTTCTGATGGTCCTCGTTAAAACATTTTGACAACTTTTTGGTTATGTAAGCGTTAGCATCAGTTAATCGGATCTTTTCCTTGAAGAAAATGTCATACTTCTGCTTGATAAATTTCCTGTACAAGCTTAAAATGTTTAGGCTGTCTATTTTCGGACCGGAAAGGTTCTTCTTTTGTTGAATATAGCCTAAAACTTCATTTTGGAATCCTTCTGCTAGCAAACGCAATTGCAGCGGAACTCCCATGAACAGCGACATTTTCCTTCCAAGGACTTCTGTCGATTTCCCTATCAATTCTTCTGCATAGTTTCTAAGGATTTCTTCATTATCTTTTTGATACAGGTTCACGCAAACTCTCCAAAAGTTGAACAAAAAATCCTTTTGTTGCTTCTCAGTTAGCTCTTCAATGCTTGATGCAAATATTAACAGAGTGTCTTCCAATTCTTCCATTTTGTTTCTCCTGGTTGTTATCCATATTTTGGCCTGAGATTTTTCTTTCAGGAACTTCAGAAGTGTAATAATTGTTTGTTGTTGTTCGTTACTTATTTCATCAAATGCATCAAATAACAGGATGATTTGTCGGTTTTCAGAAGTTATTGCTTGAAGTTTGTATGCAAATAATTTCTTTGCCAGATCACTCTGCAGCCCGGTACTATTCACTCTAGAAAAGAAGTCACATACATCTTCAAATGTCAGTTCTTGTCTCTCGATAACTGAATTTAATTGTCTTATAGCAGGGACACAATCTCTGAAGTCAACACGCAAGACCCAATTTGTTTGTAGCATTCCTGAAAATCTAGTCAGTATTGTTGATTTGCCCATTCCTGGGTCATTGGCGAAAATGACGAACCTACTTTTTGCCATTTTACTGAAATCTTTTTCATTCACTGTGTGAAGTTCTTTAATCGCATAATCTCGCAACCCTTTCAAAGACTTGTTCGAGCGTACCCATCTCAACTCGTCTCCATTAATGGCAATCCAATGACATGGTTTATTAGCCAATCCTGTTTCATTGCATCTTGGTGCAAATACAATATTTCCATTATTGCAATTGTGTTCAAACCTCTTAAGATTTTGTTCAACACTAACTTGTAGCATCTTTCGCACAATCATTTCATTAGCATTACCACTGATTATGAACATTGCATCCTTCATCAGATCAACTGGCTGGAAAATATTTCCTTCGTGTAAAATTAATGAAGAACTATGAGTACGGACCAATTTGAATTGATTCTTTGACATTTCATTTATTTTTACCCATGCGACGGATTTTTCTGCTTTGCATAGTGTGTCAAATTTCTCTTTTGCATATTTGTCTTCCAAAAATATTATTTTTCCTTCCTTGCATCGCATATCGTATTGATTGGGGTAGTCTGTCAATATTTTTGTTAATTTTTCTTTATCATCTTGACTCTCAAATATGAAGTTGTTGTTCATATTTTCCTGGAGAAGAATTTTGATGTCAATTCTGACAATATAGGGACAACATATCTTTCGTTCTATGTAAAACTGAGGGTCGTAAATTTGCTAAAGGATAATTTCCCCCTCACGCAATTGCAGCAGGTAAATGGTTTTTTCTGCACGTTTGCATAATTCCCTGAAGATTTGTGCTATCTCACTCTCTCCTTTCTTATGGTACAATATTATTTCACCAGTCTGGATTTTGTCCCTTATCGCATGAGTTCTGTCTGCACCACCTTCCATTCTTAAATGATGTATTAATACATCTATCGATTGTTCTTGTGATTTGCCAACATTGTGAAACATATACACCGATTTCTGATTGGAGGTTCGCAGCAAACCATCCATCAAATTTGCAACAGGTATTGGCACGTACACTTTGACAAACGCTGCTTCCAAATCTCCCAATTTCTGCAGTTCTTTGCCTATGATAATGTCTTCCTTGTGTAAGATCATCATTAAGGTCTCTGAACTTATTACATTCTCAGCACCAACGTCCCCTAAATTTAAGAAGTTTCTCAGTTCAGTCATCTCCCCTTGAAATATTACTTTTTTCTGTAAAATCATGTTTTGGCATTCATGCGTCAAATGTTTGAAAATGTTTTTGTCTTTTTCTATGCGCATTGGAAAGTGTTCATTACATGCACTTCCTAACTCATTTTCAGAAATGAGAATAACTTTTATGACATGGTTTCTATTAATGATGCCACTCAATTGTTGTAATGCTGTGTCATTTCCACAAGTTGCATCGATAACCAGGACAGTTTTGCTTTCATACGCTTTCAAAATGTGCTTCTTAGGACTAACTAATTGATCTAATTCTATATAAATGGAGTTCTTGTTTACAAACTTCCAGTCATCATTGCTGTTTAACGCCTCAATAACACGCATCACGCTTAACAATTTTGCACCTGTGTCGGCAACAATATTACTGACTTGGTGTTTCTTAATTAATTGTGATAATCCCGCAATTCCTCTCTCAGTGAAATGTACATCAAATGTATTAATGTTCATTTTGTTCAACCGATTTTGACTTATGGCATCTATAAATAGTTGATCTTTTTCAGTGAAAGGCTTATTATCCTTCCAACTCTTCTCTACTGACTCCCTTAATCTGAGATATATTATTTCTCTATTTTCAAGGTTCTCATTGTACGTTTCCCCTATTTCCCGAATCATAATCTCATCTAATTCACTTTCTTTCGGCTGGCCTGTGAAAATCTTAAACCGTTTAAGAAAATCGGCAACGTCGTTTTCTGTAAACTCATCGTCACCTCTTTTGGGTAGTGTAAATCTAGGGAATCCACTAATGCAGAATCTGTATTTGCTAATGTCAGTTTGTTTTTCAGCTGCGGTGAGGTTTTCTACAATTTTTAGGAATTTTCCCGCATTGCCTTGAGTCGTAACATCTGCGAACTTCACCCATTCATTTCCATCGATTATTTCATCGTAAACCATCACATTGTTGGCTAATTCAATGATTCCATTTGGAAGAGATCCATGCGGAATCACAATTTGCTGGGATTTAGATTTTTTTATAATTCCTACCAACTCTTTAGCTAACTCGTTCATGGGTTCATATTTCATTTTAAGAAATGTTCTTCCAAAAGACTTACACATTTTCAATTCTGCTTCTTTGAGGCTTTCTCTGAATTCATTTTCACTTGAATAGCATTTTTTGGTGCTTGCAATTGTAAACAAATTCTCCCAAAAAATTTTGCCTCCGTTTTCCGTGCCTGAATTAATAAACCTATCACTAAATTTTACAACCCCTTTGTTACTTCCAGTAATTTCAAAAACATGGTTCGCCAAGAATATTTCATGTTCTTTGACTGTTTTGTTATCAGCCCTAATTTCCTTGCCTTTCTTTGATCCCAATGCGTAATCGTAAATTTCTTTGCAAAGGTTTCCAACTCCTGCACCACTGCACAGCTTTTCAAAAATTTCTTTGTTTTCATTTAACATCACAACGTGCCCATTGCTTGAGCCCAGTAACTTCCCCACTTCCATTTCACTGCAGTTTCTTTTTGAAATGGATTGATTGAGGCTGGAATGAAGCTGATTATTGGTGTAAATCAGAAATTCACATTTTCTAAAATCCCCTTCAAACATTCCAGATTTTGGATTCAAAAACTCTTTTTTGATTTTGAGGTAGGAATTGAAGTACTTTGGAACACTATAAGGTCCTCTTTCAGCAAGTAGATTATCAATATTTATTGCATCTTTTGTGATGTCACCTTTGTGCTTCAATTGCACAAAAATTGTTTTGGTGCTTTTGTCATCCTCATGAACTTTATTATATTTGAATATTAGGTCATCAAATTTGTCTGCCTCTTTCACATTTGTTGCAAGGAGGAAATTGTCTGTTTCTCTCAAACCACGCAGAAGAACGAGCATTGTTACCTTTATTTCATAAAACTGACCTTCTGCACCTGCTGCGCCCTGAGTTATCGCATTTTGTTTGCTATGATGCTGATCAGAATTCAATGGCACTAATGTTGCAATTTTAGAGTTATTATTGTCAATGTCATTTACAGAGGTATCAATCAAACAACTGTCCTGTTCTTGTTTTGAATCATCATTATCTTTTTCACTATCAACTACAATGCAATCATTGGAATCACCATATTCATGTACATCATTGTCTGTTGAGCGAGAAACACATTCTTTGAAGAGTGCACTTTCATTATTATGCATTTGATTCTCATGATAATAGTCAAGACATACAGAATTCAAAGTTCCTGAGATTTTCATTTCATGAACGTTGCAATTGTTTGATTGGTCAATTTGTAATGATTGATTTGCAGTTCTCAAAGTTTGTAAATGCTCACTTTGAACGTTATCAACGCGATAATTTTTCGGTTTCGGTTGCTGCCTACATTTTTCAACAGGTTTTGAGAGAGCAGACAATTTGTCAATATTTGTTCCCAATACTGGTTCAGAATTCTTGGCTCCCCTGGTATTATCTTTTAGGGTATTTGTTTCATAATCGATTGGGTTTACTGATTTGGAACCAGATATATCAGCAATACTCTGAGAGTCATCTATGGGAAAATCTGATGGTTTAAAATTCTTTGAATCATTGCATTGAGGATCAGTGTTTGAGATTGAATCACAACCTTCTTTGAGAATTGGCTTAAAATGAAGATCACCTTCATTAATTATGTGAATATTGTCATTATCGTTGTCATAATCGAGTCTTGAGTTCTGAGAAGTGTTATCAATGCTTTGTGTCATATCGATTTTGGTAAGAAGGCAATCGCCAGATTGTTCATTGTGTAATGACTCACTAGTTGATACCAAACTGTGTTGATTGGTGGATTTGACTTTACCAACATGAACAGGTCGCAATCGCAATTTAAATTTATTACTATCTTTGGTCGCGTATTGAATACATTTTGTGACAGAAGACATTTTAGAATTATCTGTTTCCAACACTGGTTCGAAATGCTCAGATCCCTTGTTGATAACCGTTATTGAGTTATTTGCATAGGAATCAAATTGGCTTATCGATTTGGAACCATTCTTATCAATAACATCATGACACCAAACTACTGCATTTTCAACAATTTGTTTCTCGATCACATGAATCTTCACATCGTCAACTTGGCAAATGATCCTTCCCTCAATATCAGGTCTTCCCCACATTGGATTTCTCGTTATTCCATGGTTAATGTCATCAGCGCAAAATTTTACATCGTCGACATATTCATCCAGTGTTTGCCTTTCGTCCATTAGAGCTGTCGTCAACCAATTTTCTTTGTTCATTTGCTCTTTTGCGTATTGAGCGCATTTCTCCCTTAAGGACCTTACATTGTAATCGTTTTTCGGTCGGATCTGCTTAAGGCACTGAGCAACGGAGTCGAAGAAGCAGTCCCCTTGCCCTTTCGCATTTCCTACCTTGAAATTTGGTGGGATTGGTGGCAACATGATTAGTGGACCCTCTTAGCAAGACACTGGATCTATAAAATGACATGTTGAAATGTATAACTACCGTATAATTAGCCCTTAATAATATGATATATCACAACATACCAAATGCTTTGTCTGTTGGCGTTAAAGCTCAGTGATGATGTGGCTTCGTTCACTTAAAGTTGCTCTTTGTATCTTCAGATTAAACGCAAAGCAAATATCAAGCTGGTTTGACAGACTGATAATTTTGATCAAAAAATTGTGACATTAGAAAGATTTGGACTTTGACTGCAGATAACTTCACCTGAGATATTGCTAGGCTCATCTCAAAAGCAATGTTCTATATCTTCACAGTTTATTTATGATTTAGCAATTATTATAAATTTTAATTTGTTGTTCAGAAGGCTCACCGTATATTTACGAAGTGGTAATGTTTTGAATAGTGTTACAAATAATTGTCATTTAGAGGTGCATAGGTACAAAATTATTTCTTAATTTGAATCGTGACTAAACAATTAGAGTACGTACATATTTGTAATAGATCACCTATTAGTTAATACAGTTTTTGGTAACATACAATGTTATACTTAGAAGAATACGATCTAGTTGTTGCAACATGGCACTTGCATCACTATACTTAGAAGTATTTTGTATCTTTATTCCCTTCACGTGGTTGCATTTTGTATTATATCATGTTGCAGTTAGATAACCCATATGTACTTCGATATTTCCCATGCCATTATGTTTGTGCAGTATTCGTGTTATCAGTTATTGAGTATTTTTGAAGTCTGCCAATACAGCTGACTTGAAGGTGACAGATATTTCATTCCCACATAAACTTGTACATTCCCTTTGAAATCATGTATGATAATTGTTTTGTAATTTTTGCTAGAATTTTGAGTAAATTGATTGGATCCGGTTTTGAAATTGTAGTAACTTGTTCTTGTTATCACGGACCCCAATTGACTTTTCCTGATAATTATTAAAGAAACAACACAATATGTCACCATTAAAGGCATTATGATAGCATTTTATTGATCGGTATATTGTTATAATCAGTGCTAAACTCATAATTGACATTGGAATTCCTTCTCTCAGTACAGATGACATCATTATTTCAACCCTTTAAACTATTTCGCATAAGAAATCCGTATACCCTAATATGAAAGAAACACTGTTGATTGGTCGATTGAAATGCAAACTGTTACTAAGATATGTCCAATATACTGAGGTATATTGTTACCAAATTTTATGAATTTATATTATGTTTTCGCAAAGATATTAACAAATAAAAATGTAGCCCCTTTTTTGGGTCACCATTTGCCAATCCCAAAATATAATGCACAAGTGACCAAACGGTAAGAAGGCACAATAGAGAGATGAAGGTACACAGAATGTGTACGCATGTGACATCATTACAAGTCGAGCCAAACAGTTGTGTACGTTGTGTGAACCGTGCTGAAGTCGCGCAGTGCACACAGAACATGAACAACTTACGACGCTTTCATTAAAAGAGTTCCCGAATCGCACAGCATCATGGGAAGCAACCCTGACGCCAGCGAATCGTGCATGCAAATCTGGTATTCGCCCAAACGTAAATAAAATGTTTTAACAGACTTCTCTAGTTTCAAATAAATGGTGATAATTATTATATTGATTTCGAATCCAATAACATGCATTCTATTACATAATTAGCTTCGTTTTAGCGATTAAAATCAACCACGTAGGTGTCAACGTGTAATCGCCTGCATACACGTTGAAACCGCTGTGCATTTACGTGAAGAGGCGAACGAGTGACGTCACGGACACGTCACACACGGGCTACGTGTGAGTCTCACGTTGCACGCGAAGCGAGCGACGTCACTCGCTCCTTACGCGTACACGTTCCATGTACCTTTATCTCTCTAGTGTTACTTTCCACCAGTTTCTAGCTTCAATGCTATTTGACCAAATTTGAATTACTATAAAGACAAAGGAGGATCATGCTACAACTTTCTGCAAAAGTTCCTCAATTCCAGTGTGACCTTTATCCCTGGCAATGGCTATGGCGCTTTTTCCGTCACGATTGTGCGATGTGACCAGCATTTGCAAGTCGTTTGGATATTTCCGGAAACAGGCAATTAAGACTCCAACGATCTTTACTAGATTCTCCTCACTTGCAACATGAAACACTTCACTTATTTCCAACTTTTTATGCAACAATATATTTCCCACGAAAGGCTGGTACGATTCCACCAGTGCGTCAATTATGATGGGGGTTTTTGTCAACGTACCATTCAAATGTGACCTAATTCCTTTCCATTGAGCTTCTTTCAGTACGGGAGACAATAAGAATTTTTCGATCAGCTGATTTCGACCTTTTGGCTTACGCAACCAATGGGCAATCAATTTAGCGACAAAGTATTCAGCGAAGGTAATATGCATGAAAGCATACTTGCCACGGCTGAATGGAGGTAGAATCAGCCCAACTGAATGCATATTGTGCACGTCGCTATTGCAATCTTTTGCTGTGTAATTGCAAAGAAATTCGTCGGCTTCCGTTGGAAAGAGCAACCGATAAGCTAAGACGCAGTGTACCTTATTTAAGTATGTATGGAACCAATTCTCGAGTATATTTCCGGATGAGGATATGAATCCATTTTTTTCTTTGAAATATATGTCGTACTTTCTTTGAATGAATTTCTCGTACAAATCACCTTCAACGTGCGAATTGTCTATCACACGATCGTCAAATCTGTCATTGGGAATAAATGTTTCCGCAATTATTCTCAATTGCAACGGGACACTCATGAAGCAGGAATTCGTTGAGCCGAATATGGTACCGGCCTTATCAAGAATTTTGCTAGCGTATTCAGACACCTTTGAGCCCTGCGTGTCATCCGAATTCGATTTGAAAGCGAGATGGACGTTCCAGAACTTGGCGAGATAATCTTCCTGTTCTTTGCGCCCAATCTCAGTCAAACTCACGGCAGTTACTTTTAGACTCGTTTCTAATTCGCGTTTTACATGTGTCCTGCTTGTAATCCAGACTCGACATTTGCAATATTGTTTGAGAAATTGGAGTAACCCTACTATCTTGCGTCTTTCTGCTTTGTTGATCTCATCGAATCCGTCAAACAACAAACGCATCTTGGTCTTCGTTTTCCCTTGCAACCCGTAATGCAACAAGGCCGTTTCTAAATCGGTGTCCGATGAATTTTTGTTTGCCGTTGCCAAAAATTTGACCACGTGATCTTCGGTGACCGTGGAGTCGGAGGGTAGATCATTAATTGCATCTCTGCAATATCTGAGGCGTTTGGATATGACCCAATGCGATCGCATCCGCAGTGCTAAACGCATTAAGACGTTGGATTTTCCCATGCCTGGTTCACCGGTGATAATTAACATACGATCTCTTTGCTCAGTAAGACCGTCTTCATCGAAATACTTTTTGGCTGTGCGGCTCTCCCTGACTTCGCTTTCGAATTGTCTTTTCACGTAAAATCCTGGATCGTAAACTTGTTTGCAGTGAAGTTGCTGCGATGATGTGTCAATCCAATACATAGTTCTATCTGAATATTTACTGCATTGTTCTTTCCACTGCTGGTTGTTGGCCTCTGGATCGTTTCCAACAGTTAGAATTATCTTTCCCGTCAGCTTTTTATCCTTCATCGGTAATCCCAGATCTTCCAGGGTCTCGTGTTTGCGTTTGGCGGAACTGATGAATATAGTGCTGCCTTCACTTTGCTGTAATACACGTGCAAGCTGTTCCTTATCAATAGTTTGATAGATGTTTGCAAAGGCTGCATCCAATTTCAACAAATGCTGTGGTTGCTTTCCCACTTGGATTTCCTTATCGTTGATTAGCTTATGTAGTAGTTGGCAATCGGTAAATTCCTCTACGAATTGGGATGGATCTGGCACCAGTTCATGTAAGGCTTTTTTCTCTTTTTCTTTCTCTTTCTCTTTGTCTTTCTCTTTTCCTTTCTCTTTGTTCTTGTCTTTGTCTTTCTCATTCTCTTTCTCTGTTACTTTCTCTGTCTCTTTTTCTTTCTCTTTTTCTTTCCCTTTTTCTTTCTCTTTTTCTTTCTTTTTGCCTTTCTCTTTTTCTTTCTTTTTGCCTTTCTCTTTTCCTTTCTCTTTTCCTTTCTCGTTTTCTTTACATTTGTCGTGCAAAACAAACAGCTTCTTTTTCCATAGCATTTCACGACATGCTTGCGTAAGATCTGCCCAACGTGTTTGGGTGTATTTGGTTTCTTGGATTGTCTCCCCCGCAAATTTCCTCGCAATGTATGCCGTTAACTCGTCTTTTTTCAGACAGATGAAAAGAAACTGAACATTTTTCTTTTCTTTTGCAGCATTTAAAATGCCTTTTAATAAACGGCGTGTATCTTTGTACGATACACCTTTCGGCTGGCATTCTATTATAAAGAGATGTTTGGTCAACTCTTCGTGTTTCATAAATTCTTTGAACTTGAACATTTCTTTATCGATATGCCACAGTTGCTTCAATTTGAGCAGCGTGCACGGGATTCTGTTCGTACTGTCACTTTGCGTGCAGTTGAAGTAAAATTTGGATGTCGTCATGCGGATTTCATTTGCGCTTTTCACAATCACTTGGCGAACTTGGTGGCCACTGTTCCGATTCACACCAATGTCTTTGGTGTATTTTAGTCCTAATCTTTTCACCGAATTCACAAACCGCACATTTCCTTTGTCTAATGTGTGCTTTCTTTTTGCATAGGTGGACATTTCAGGGAAATTGGCAATTTTGAAATGCACCAGTTGTTTGACGTATGGAATGAACGATTGAAGATCCTCGTGTGAAATGTAGACTTTCCCAATCGTACAATCTTTCAAATTATTTTCCAAACATTCCCAATGTTGAGAAGGAACTTCAGGAAAAAGATCTTCCACTGTACGTGTTGGTCTTAGTTCAAAAAATCTCTGCACGAAGTCTTGTTCGCATTTGTTGAAGACGTTTAATTTGCAACGTTTCTCATTCCTCGGTATTTCTTGATATCTAATTATGTGATATCCGTGGTTTTTCTCCACTTCTGCTTCCAATTTGTTATTTGCATCGGGACAGTAATTATTATCACTTTGTGCCCAATTGAAAAAGTTCCCCCATTCGTCGTTGTCTTCTTGCGAAATTTGTGTGGTTGATGCTGGGGCTGTTAGAAACTTATTCCACTTGATCGTTAGCTGCTGCCCAATGCTTACAATAGGCCAATCGGCAATTAAAACAATATTCGGGCAACTAGTACTTTCCAAAGCGTTTAGTATTCTTGCCATTGCATGTGTGGATACAGTGTACAATATTGTATGTTTTTCGAAATAATTCAAATCGGAGAAATCCATTTTGATACGGTACAGTGTTCCGTGATGTGGCTTGCACGTGTTGATATAGTTGGGAGCGGACAGATACGTGCTAATATCTAACTGATCTGCAAAAATAGTTCTCCCGTCGTGTCTCACATCGTACATCCCTTCCAGTTGCGACAGCATTTGTTTGCACCCAGGACTTTCAAACACAACAGTGTGGGCGTGAATTCCCCGCTTTTCATTTTTAGCTCGCTGAAACGTAGTCCCCAAAACGTCAAGGTATTCCATCGAGAAGGCAGTGACTTGAGCTAGAAATCCACCTAACGAATGACCAGTCAGGTGCAATTGAATTGAACATCCCAAACTTTTCTCAATCTCGGTTACAATTGAACCAACTTTACGAGAAAAAGTGCACGCAGAATCCATTTGCGGATGCATTTTGTTCATCAGCACAGCAACATCAGCTAAAACAGCTCCAGCATTGAGTAGTTTAGTTCCACGATGGGCAATAACTATCTGGCGATTTTCGAAATTCATAAATGCTGCACCGAAATAACCATTTGTTGTATGTCGATTGGTAGCTGTTGCGATCAACGTCCAGCCGTCAGGCAATGGCTGTGTTTCATAACCAGCATCCTTGTAGGCTCTGTGTGCTAACGATGCAAACGTACGGAGCTCTGGATACTTTGGTACTTTTTTCATGTCGTATTCTACTCCTTGTTTCGGTGACTTTTTTACGAGGTCTTCGATAGTTTGTCGCAGCATTTCGTCATCATCTTGTGGCTGGCCTCTTTGTGCAGATTTCGTCTGGTTGGCAATCTGTATCTGCAGATCGGGATCCCAATTCAACCCATCTGGATATCCAGGGGGCTTGATCTTTTTGCCCATCGTTGTCACGCAGTCCAATCCTATGTATAAATGTTACCATTTTTAATGATTTTTAGAAAAATGAATTCTATTATAGTTTATCTTCCCAATACTACTAACAAGGAAAGTGCCGGATTGAAGGCAAACAAAATGGCAATTCTGATACAACATCTTAGTTTCTTTTATGCTGAACAAGATAACTATCATGTTAACCCCAAATGCGCAACACAATTAGCAGGAAAAATAATTAAATCTAGAATTCTGGAAATTTCATGAAAATTTCCGTTTTTCTTATTGCTAATCGGGGCACGACAGAATCACGAGTTTCTACCGCTCTAGAATTTCATTAACAATCGCATACTCGCGAATCGTTTTGAAGTTAGTCAGTAGCAACGATAGATATTGTGAATAAATTATCAATATGCTGCGGGTAACGAAATTGGGAATAAAATAAATACGGACTAACTTAAGATATCCGTTGTTCTGCAGGGCATAGATTGGATCTTGCAATTGAAAGTGAAGAGTGTTGAAATCCGTGGAAGATCGTAGGAAACGATTTCTGGAGAATAAAAACTCGAGTCCAATATATCTTGCGGAAAAACTCTTTATTCCTCCTCGGGGAATAATCTACGCCTCGCTTAGGCGTAGTTTCGCCTATTTATATCGGGTACGCGCTGTACATCTGCTGACAGTCCAATTGTCAGACTCGAACTGGGAACCTTAACTAGTAGACCGCTCTATTTAAGGTTAACGCTTAATTATATGCACCGCACAGACGAAATACAATGCGCAATAGCGTTACGCAATAGCTGTAACCAGAGAAAAAAACCGCTTGACCCACACAACGATAAAACGATCTCAAGGACGACATTTACATACACCAACAAAGAGATGGATCATTTATGATATGATTTCTGAAAAGTATGTTTACATCCTGATGCTTAAGGGTAGTATAAGTTTACAGTCATAAATAGATTAGTAAAACTTGTAAAGGAGTTATGCATTTTCAAACATCGCAAGTTGAACTGTCGCCATTTTAAGCCTCCTGAAGTTGTGTTACGGTATGCTGCGTTGATAGCCGTAAATTTTGATCCACTTTGAATCAAGCGATAGTATTTTGAATTCTTCCACGCTAGATGTGCATGAACAACTGCACAAAATAGTATATTGTCTAAATTATCCGTGACAGCACTTTGGGGCCCATTGTTGCATAGCCCATATGTGTGCTGAAATCAAACTAAAAAATTTCCAGTTTTCATTATTTTTTCTGCTAATTGTGTTGTGCATTGAAATTTTTTACGGACTGACAAGCCAATAGAAACGTGGGAATTTAATGAGCACAAAATTGACTGAAATGTCTATGATACTGTTGATAACGCACAATCGATAAATGTTGACAAATTCGTTAATATGTTACCAATTTATAACTCACACCTTTGTAAGCAGTGCATGCAACCGGACTCGCACTGAACCCCCTTTGTAAGTAGTGGATGCAACCGGACATGCACTGAACTACCTTTACCCTCCGGTTCCAGCGAGGCCAATGACAACGCAGGAGAGAAGGTACAAAAAGGGGAGAGACAACAAAGGAGTCAGAAGGAAGAGTTGAGATCATGCGCACGCTTATCCGAGCTTATGTTCAATGGAGATGCTGTTTTAAAGAATCTATCAGTTTACGTTCACATCATTGATCTTCTCAGTTTTGATAATGAAACTTTTAAGAGCTGTACACCCCAACTTAGTTGTTTATTAAACGAGTTTAACCAAAGTCACTGGACAACATCAGTCTCATCGCGTCGAACAGATGGCTAGATGGCGCCACTGCGTGGAACTCTTTGCCGCGGTGACGGACAGACACCAAAGCAAGCTTATAATAATAACGCGTAAAAATAACTGAATAAATGAGGTATCAGAAACGTCATTTTGTTTGCCTTCAATCTGGTACTTTCCTTGTAAGTGCTCTAATTCAGGTGGAATATTGGTTGTTTGGTTTTTTAATAAATTTTAATATCAGTATTGGATGATACTTGATCATGTTGGTCGAAATTATGAGTACACACAGTATCATATAAATTAGTTATCAGCGATAAATCGCCTATGTCAAGCCATCAGACGTGTTGCTCGCAAAAAATTTCTCTCTGAATCTAACAAACATGCTGGACATGCCAAACTTTAGTTTTAACTCGATTAGTGTTGTATTCCGTTGGTTTTGTATCAGTTGTGTTAATTTTCTTTTTGAGCTCGTAATTGTTAATTGTACCTGTAGATGTTAGCTGAAGATGATTCAGTCGTTTAGCTTAAACATGTCTGTTTGATGTAGATGATTCATCGTTTAATTTGCCATTGCAATAATTTTTTTAAGATTTAAAGGGACTGGGAAATCACCCTTGTATTTTAACATAATTTTCTGCATTAATTTCTGAAGGCCAATTGGTGTATTTTGTGCAATGGTATACAAGATTGTTTCATATTGCATAGATTTCGCATTAATATAGTAAATTTGCCAACAGCAAATGCAGCTGAACTGCAAAGTATCCCATGCAGGATAATTTTAAAAACTTTACCTTGTTGTTATTGCAAACTGCTTTGCCTTTCTAATCCCAATGACACCAATGCTAATTTTCAGAGTTGGTGCACGCGCAGTTTCTAAAATAATGATTTGTTTTAGTAAATTCGTCAAAGTAATTCAAAGTTTGAACTGTTTTCTCCATTGCTCATAGACAAGCAAAGAACATAAGAAAAATCGGACCCATTGTTTGCTTAATAATAATCATTCGGTCAATAAGTTAAAAATGTATGTTATTAAATGCACCAATAATAGTTCTGAAACTTAATATGCGAAACTTTACGGATTCAATTATTTCGCAAATCCCACGATTTTTTTTTAACAAATAATGATGTGATCGGTATAGTATCAGTGTTTTTGCGTACGCATCTTTGGTGTTCTCTTCATATTGAAACATATTAAAGCTGTAGACCCAGTTTAGTTGCTTATTAAACAATTTTAACAAAAGTCATTGCGCTGAAGACAGATCCCACCCCGACAGAACACAAATTGTGTTCGTCTGTATGAGCAGCGGAGAAAATACTTCGAATTTTCAATCTCAGCTCATAGTACACAGTCCAACTAGCATATGATAACATACATGCAATCCCAAAGTATGGTGTTGTATAGTTTTTTAGCAATACAATATGCAAAGAAAAAACTATTGCGATAACGCATATATCATTTCAAAGCTAGAGTAAAAATCCAGCTACTTTTATACACAATTGCAATGACAAATGTTTCTGAATTTCTACACAAAAACCAAGACTTAATTTTGAGATTGCAATCGTACATACTGTATATGATTAATAAAACACAAAATCACCTTTGAAGTTAAAACTAATTGGGATGCGGGAATATGTAGGACCTCAGTTGTAGGTAGGCAGGAAACATACGCTGGCAAGCTTTACATCTCGGTACAGTATTAATGTTGGGATCTTTGTTCCGGCTGTAATA
>WWPM01022715.1:0-11923 GCA_023279145.1 Glomeris maerens
GCATCACCAACTAACAAAATAATGCCAATCTATTTTTATAGCAATGCCTCACATCTAACAGTCATATGGTGAACCTACCATGTACGCAGACAATATTCAACACTTAGATATCACTAACTTCAAAATGTACATATATATCATTCAAATTTCACAGGAGATTCAACTTTATCTTCTAACACCAATGTAAAATTGAAGAAATATCGAAGACGAAATCCACGCCATTTAAATATGGTTTCATTATTTGTCATAATTTGTAATAATGGACAAATTACAATTTTACAAATATGTACTTATAAGTAACTATTACATAATTTCATATTCTTTCTGAACTGTATACTTCCAAAATTACAACGTAATGTACTGTATATTTCCAGTAATAAATTTTCTCAGCTCTTAGTCAAGAGGATTATGAATTGTTACCAGCTTGCATATAGTGCGTGAAAATAAATCGCAGCATGTATGCGTATGAGAAAATTGAATATAGGCTACTGTTTGTTATTAAAGCTCTCAACGTGGCAAAAATATTGAAGAGGAAAAATAGGTGCCCAGTTGCAGCTTTCATCATCCATCATGGTTGTTTATTGAGCAACAAATCAGGGCCAGCTTTCTTAATTGCTAGATCGATATCTACGGGAAAAATATATATATATAATAAGCCCCTTCACGTCTATATTAGATCAAACAACCATCTTCAAGCTACAATCCAGTGTTATATTAATGCACAGCTATATACTACATGCAACTTCGCCAAAACAACAGTCATTAAATAACAAAAGTCAGGAACGCAGCTGAATGACTTGAATCTTCAATAATAACCAAAGCTACAAGTCTGAATCCAAAAACACAATATATTTATGGAGCTCTACACCGATATATATTTCAGATTTCATATTTACATATGATTTTGCAAAACTTGTTTTCATTGTCACCTTGCCATTTGATTACATAGCAATGAAACTTTAGAAACGAGTTGTGAATGTGTAAAAATCAAATAGTCGAAGAAAAAGGCAATTGAAAATACACAATCAAATTATTAGTAAATTATGTTTAATGAAAAAGTTGAAAACATTAATTCCACAACCAAGACATACTCAAGGGATCATCTACATAATTATGCACTGTAATGTGAAATGACAAAATTCCCCCTTAATCAAGAATGATATTCCAGATATGAACTCGGTGAATTTTGGATTCCGCTATGCGGCTCACAGAATGCAAAAATTTAATTTACATGCGCAAGTTAGTCGAAATCTGCTGGTCTTGAGCCACTAATTTGGCCATCATTCTTAATTTGCAACTCGGTGCGCTCTTTAATTAAGCTGCGACAACAAATTAAAACTTCATTGTCAACTCGTAAACGCGCCATCAAAAGCAGGTACACGAGCGAAATTGGCATAATGCGTGTGACGTCACAGTCATTTTTCACACTTAAAATTATAATTCACCAACTAAAGATCGAGAGAAAAGAAGGGTTTTGTTTGTTTTAACGACTTGCGTCAGTGCCAAACCAAAACCCGCAAATCCATTAAACCGGCAAACATATTGTCCCAAGCTGCTGACATTGGCTCCGTTTTATGACCGCAAACTTTCACCATCAGTGCGCAAAGCGAGCTAAATTATTGGAAATGTTGCTTCACTGCGTCCAAATTTTCTCTTCTATACTTGCTTACTTAATGCAAAGTTAAGCTTGAATTATGTTCAAATAATCTCTCCAAATTTGCTCTACATCACCAGTATGTTACATTCCATAAGCATGTTCATGCAATTGCCACTATTATTATTCATTAAAAACTGATCCTCCCACCGTTTCACACTGAATTCTAATTTATCAATTCAACCAGGTATTTTCACGAGAAACCTCAATAAGCATAGTACATGTATTTACTTACTAACCTGTAAACACAGAAGGTTCTTCACCAGATGGACCAGTAATGTAGTAACAAATGTGACCACTTGTATGACATGGTGTAAAAAGGCAACGGACGTTCAAATTCCCAATCTGCACACATGCAACATAAAAACATTTCCTCGAATCAAATAATCAACTACACTCGAACCTCTACAATCCGGACAAAAAGTCTGGCCCAATGGGCGTCCGGATTACAGAAATCCCTCTGGACTAATCCGGATAGGTACGATTCACCCGGATTACGAAGGGAGTTTTGTTTTAGATGGGAAAAATGAATACGAAACGTTCAAACAACATTTGTGAACTTTATCTGTTAGTAAATTTATTTATGAACTTTGCCTGTTAGTAAATTTATTTATGAACTTTATTTATGCATTGTAACATATTACAACAACCTGAGAGGACATAATCTTCATGCGTCATTTCCAAAGCCTGAAAATTCTGTTATTATGGTTTATCGGGCCGCAGATTTTACATAAAAAGTTTTCCAAAGACGTTAGCCGGATTACAGAGGTGCTAAGTTACTGGCTTGCGAATTTCGTCCAATATTCGGGTTATGGAGGGACCGGATTATAGAGGTCATCCTCTGTGTTAATCAATAGGAGCAAGTCCCGGCCAAACGAATTTGTCCGGAATATGGAAGGGATCCGGATTACAGAGGTTCGAGTGTAATTCCAAGACAACTTGAATAAGTTAAACAGTAAACGAGAATTTAGGCCTCACCTTGAATTCATCATCATGGGTAACTTTATTGTTGAGAGCACCGATCCTGTCATCGCCACCGTAAACTTTCAATCCGCTGACTTTCTTAAACATATTTTCATTGCCACCAGCATGATCCCTGTACACAATCCACATGTATTCACTAGTTGTATAGGATCTATAATCAACTTTTATACAAGATGACTATCTTTTGAAAGGCTGAGAGCAAAATTATGGAAACATTCACAAGTTTACATGAAAAATTGACTTTATAACATGTTTACCAGTGATGGTGGGTTGTCAAGATTGACGTTAGATTCACACCTTCATCTTTAAGAGCAGTCATGACCTGTGGATTGAGTGACATGTTACATCAACAGAGTACCACTTTTGAGGGCCTGGCAAAGGTGGTCATCTGTCTCACCCTATCAGGATCAACAGGATCAACGATTCCAGCTTGTTTTGTGGCTTCATCGATCACAAGGTACATGTAATTATCAGACAAGGCTGGAATGATGACAACCTTCATGTCTTTTTGTAATATTGCTCGTGTGTTACTGTGAAAATGCGAGGCGCCCGAAGCCAAAGTGTAAGGCAAAATCACTATAAAGAAAGTTGAACAATATTCTTCATATTACAATCCTCATTATAGTTGAAGAATAAAAAATGCTGCCATTAGAAATGAATGGGT
This sequence comes from Glomeris maerens, assembly GCA_023279145.1. Lineage (NCBI taxonomy): Eukaryota > Metazoa > Arthropoda > Diplopoda > Glomerida > Glomeridae > Glomeris > Glomeris maerens. Next base: position 3,303 of record WWPM01022715.1, read on the forward strand.
ATTGAAAATCACTGAATTCATTACAAAATGTAATTGCAGTTTGCAGGACAAAGAAACATTTTCACAGTTAATTTCCAAGTGATGTCTGACTTCTGTACGCAAATTTAGGGTCAGCAGTTAATCGCTATGGCAATTAATAATGATGGAAAGATAGTGAATTGACAAACAAAGACTTTAGAGGGGTACAATAAAGAAATATTACTCTTTCACGGTTTGCTTGCTCGAAATCAGTCGGAGTGCGTAAAGAGCGATTATTCATCAGTTATATGCATTCACCAGAATCAATAAACTCGTACTCAAACATGGGAAATTTAAAGTTCATCACACCAGGGCCACAACATTACCCACTTGACTGATGACATCAATTTGACAACCAGTGACATCACAAACTTTTATCAAGATTAATTTAAATCGCTCATAACTCCGCCAAATAATTCCTTTCCAGCAACTTATACCTTTCACTTTCAAATTACTTTTCTTCAAACAAAGATACATGAAATGAACATGTTTACAACTCATGAATTTCTTATTCAGCTTAGTTGAAAACTTGCAAATCAGCTGTTGAAATTTTCGTTCAATACTAATGTTAACACAAGATTCTATTTCTTCATTATACTGTGTAAATAAGTTGTCAAACTGGGCAACAAGGCAGTATATGAATGAGTAATAAAATGTTACACTTGACATTATTTCGAAAATACAAATTATGTATATGTATAGATTAATATAAAATATTTTGTAAACGTCTGTAATGCATGATCCCAACAACAACCAAGTTTCAACTACCCATCCAATTGCAACCAAACCTTGAACTGCTCGATCTGAACGCGGCCTTGAGAAATGCGTTCAAATATCGATTAACACTTTTATTCCTCTAATTTTATTACCTCCACTTGCGATTTTAATGCTAAATACGCTATCTTTCAGAGGATATTCTTGTGAAATACTCGAGAGAATCGAAAAATCACCATGTACGTATACCACAACATAAGCGAAATCAAGTGAAATTTATAGCTTATACGCAGCTGTTGTCGCGTCAAAATTGTTGTAGACATTTAATCACATACGATACCAGAACATTTCTAAAGAAGAAAATAAAAATACCTTGGTGAAATTTGTTGTAAGTTGCGGCTGCGAATCTCCACAACGTGTTGCGTAGCGACATCGGGAAGTGTATATCGATAAACCTGAGGTTTTGCTAAAACGAGAAACGAAGTTGCTTTTCGTCACAACAAAACTTCCTTAAATAAATATTTTTGTTCTATTAATATTAATGAGGCACATTAATGATATCATGATGAAAATAAACGGAACGTACGTGGATAAGGGCGAAATATTTCAATTTTTATTACACTAAAATCTTACGCCCTTATTACATGCTCTTCGCCTCTTTTACCATACGCTTTGCGAAACAAACGGCGTAAATCACAGGTCACAAATAAAATTCAAAAAACTATACAGGGTGTCTCTAAATTCATGGTCAATACTGACAGGGTATCTTCCCTGCATGAAAACAAGACATAAAGTTCCTATAAACCTAGCTATGTCCCCAAACGCTGGTTTTTAAGTGGGACCTACATAAAATGTGTACGTAAATGGACGACCCCATATGAAAAACGAAAATAAAGGCTTTTTTGGGAACATCTTCTTGACGAGTGAACGTACTAATATGAGATTTCAGTCAAAAAATGAATTGACACAACTTGGAAATAACTTTATTATCATTGCATGAACTCAAATCAAATTACAATTACAAAATGGCTGTTGCAGTTCCAGGTTGGAAGAGACGAACGTTGTTTTCAAGGATTTTGAAGTGATATTTTGCAGGAGTGCGAGGAATCATCCGAGTTCCAACATTCAATTTTGGATTTTGCCAAGTTACCTGCAACTGAAAAAAAGACGTATTTAAAACACTATATATTCTTGGAATTTTTCAAAGTATATTTAAGAACACACATTTTTACTGCAAAAACTGCATTTTTATTCAACATGTTATACCTGTCCATGAATATCATTTGAATACCCTGTGGCTAAACCATCGACATCCAGCCTCAAATCACTTTGATGGGCAAAGTACCGATATACTTTTTCGTTTTCTTCATCTCCTCCATCACTGCTCCTGTACACCACAATTTGCAAATGATTGTTTCCATCTCTTGATTCTAACAATCTAAGCAAACAGCTGACAAAATTGATAACATCTTTGACGTGGCATCCAATGTTCACCAAACTTGACAAATCATCAATAATGACAGAGAGTGGTTGCTTCTCTCCAAAAGCCCCTTCAATGTCCATTTTCAGCTTCTCAAGCAATCCTTGCAGATTCATGGCACTTCTATTAACAAATGGGTTGAAATCAATTGCGCTTGCAGAAGAACTCTCTTCGTGTAAAAAAGAATTTGCAGTTTCTGTAACCATGTCCACAATTAATAACTGGCCTTTGTCTCGAAAAGCAGACAGATTGGCGCCAACTTTGCTGCACACGTGACAATAGTGCTGGAAATTCTGTGCCAATGAGAGCAGGCAAACCCGGCCACATTTACTAGTAGCATTTTCCAATTTGGAAGTTGAAAATTCCCGCGTTAGGAAAAATGGAACAGTGAATTGAGCATCCATTCGTTCAGTTTCTGAGACCAGAACAAAACCATTTCGGTTTGACATCCAATTGTCCCAATCCAGAGCAGCATGAAGCTCAGAAAAAGCCATTCTAACACTATTTTGCAGGCAAATGAAGCAGAAATCCGCTAAAACGGCGCAAAATTAACTGCTACTGACAAATCGTCACAAAAACTAAATCTGAGAACTGCTTTGAAGGGACATGAAACGATTTCTAATCGGCGCCACCTGGCCGCTACAAACCGAACCATTACTTCAACACCAAAACATACGATAACGACAAGACTGGCGTAAAGGTGGCGCTGTGCATTAGCAAAGCATATGTATATTCTATTATTATTAGATGAGTCACTATCTTTCAAAAACTCTAAAAACAAAATTTCGAACGTCCCAATTACAAATAAATGTGTTCCGAATTGAAAACACAGACCAATGCGCTGAAAACAAGATATTAATAACGATACAAGTTTTTTAGGGCTGGGAAGTGAGAAATGCACAGCTAGTGTTTACTATGTGTATACGGATCGATGAAAAATATTGATTGCACAGCTGTAATGACGTCACAGCACCCTAGAAGATGGCCGACATATAGCTTGAATAAAAGCCGGCTGGCGGCCAATAATATTCACTGAACGGGTACGTAGAGAAATTCTCATTTCTACGCTGCTTTCTTTGTTTGCATCTTGATGAACGTTCGTAATGAAGCTCCCTAACAATGGATTATAGCAATTCTAATAGCAATGGCGCCTGTGTGAAACGTGAAAGCTTTTGATGCAATCATTTTCACTGTCATCATCATCAACATCATCACAGAAGGTTCTATATTTTCCGCTGCAAATTTTTGCAGACCAAATATTAGCACTATAAATTCAACCATCATAATATAACATCTACAGCACCCACCCCTCCCCCATTTTATATATCCAAAATGCTTATGTCAAATAAACGATTAAAACATAATGTGAACATTGCAATTAAGTTATGCAATGTAGATAGCATTTTTACTTCAATAGGAAAGGTGCGCGATTAGAAATAGTTGCTTGAAAAACTTCAACAATATATGTTGGGATTTCACTGCATTTAGAACTTGATAATAACAATCAACGTCAATGGCAAATTCAGATAAAATAGTACTTTCATCAATTCAATGAATGATATAACTGGAAAAATCTGCAAATGCTCACAACTTTGTCTTAATTCTAATTACTACTCTATGTACAACTAAACATTACATTGAATAGAATTAACGTACCAATTTATCAGACATGTGAACAATTAGTAGCTCATTTTGTCAATTATGTAAGAAAACCATTTATAAGCAGCAAAGATTGAGTATTTACGTTTTCAGCCTAGGGATCATCCATAAAATACGTTAATCGCTGAAATTTGGACCCCTCCCCCCTTTGTAACAACTCCCAACACCCCCCCCTAAGCGAACGTCACGCATAATATAAATGCCCCCCACTTTTTCCGGTAAAATTTGCACAATAAAGTTAATAGTAACGAAAATAGAATTTTCTAATCGCTAAAGTTTCAATGTACTATGTGTAAAATGGAAATTTTGTCCAAACGTTGCAAATATTCGGATTTGCACGGTAATGACGGGAAAATTTGATGAACGGTATACACATTATGGAATTATACCCTCCCCCCCATTTTATCGTACACTTTTGTCACAGTCACCAAATACTACTTCCCCCTTAAAGCGAACGTATTTTATGGATGATCCCTTAATTAACTAGTGGATAATCGTATCGAGAAGTTGTGTTAAATCGAAGGATTATGATAAAATGAGCCGCGTTTCTTATTAAACAGCCAAAAATGGACGAGACTCTGTCAAGAGGTTATGTCCAACTGGGTAGAAGTCATCACAAGGGAAGTATTTATGGACATGGACGTGGTCCACTAGGTGCAGCTGGCCATCACTGTAACCCTCCCAGAGACCCTTGCAACTGCATCTACCTGGCCCTGTTGCTTGCCGGAGTCGGATTCCTATTGCCCTACAATAGTTTCATAATTGCTGTGGACTACTACCAGAATCGTTATCCAGGAACAACCATCGTGTTTGATATGAGTTTGGTGTACATTCTGGTGGCTTTTGGGGCAGTGATCATCAATAACCTGTTGGTAGAGGTGTTAAGTCTTCATATCAGAATCACATTCGGCTACATATTGTCATTCTTCACATTGCTCTTCGTGGCCATTTGTGTTGTCTGCTACGATGTCTTCGATCTGGAGACTTCATATTACATCAACTTGATGGCAGTGGCCGTTGTAGCATTTGGATGTACAGGTATGTCTTGCATGAGATTTGTATATCACAGTAAAGTGGCCTATAGTGTAGCCTATGGCAGCAAGAATTGGCATAACTTTCTAACAAAATCTGCAATTATAATAAGCAAAATGCTCAGATGTTGATACCAAGCAGGGTATTCAATCATTTTAGCAAATTGCTGTCATCATTTCAGTGTTGATTCGATCATAAAACAATCTTAGCGGAGCTGTAATTTCTTGTATAGGAAAATGTTATATTTTTCACACATAATTAAGTGTTGCAAAAATCAAAGTCGACTAAACAAATGCCATCTTCATGCTCACATATTCATGAATAAGTTATGAATTATTATTGGCCAGTGGATGGCAAATATATTAGTTTATTACAAAGTCCAAAAATGTATATTAGTTCCTGGAAATGTTTCGATTGGACAGAAATTTGGTGTATGGAGGGAAAGTCAACAATTTTTCCAAAGGAAACTTGTTTACTTCAAATTGAGTCGAGAAGGGAAACTTTAGAAATGTAAGCCCTCCAAACTTTGCCAAATGCTTTAGGGTACTTTATGAAAGGCTCCGTTAAATTCAATGGAAAGAAAACAATATTTCGTTGACAATTGTTTGCAACATCTCTGCTAAGAAAGCCACAGAAAGTAATTGACTATTCGTTGAGTGGCTATTCATCTCTAATTAGAAAAAGGATACAAATAAAATCTGGTGAATGTTTAACATACTAGACTGTGTGCGGTATGTTGTCGCCAAATTTGATAACAATCGGGCAATTAATAACGAAGATATAGAAAAATAAACTAGGGTTTCTGAGACAAATAATGAAATGAAAAAGTTCAATGCAACATGCCCATGGTCATATTTGTTAACAATAAATAAAATTGTCTAGAATGGGAAATACGCAAGCCTTTCAAACACAATTGAAGCGTAAAATGTGAAATTGCCTGAAGCTCTATATTTTCCTCGTTGAAAATGAAATTATTAAATAAAAATTTGACGTTGCAATTGTGTTATCTACAGTATATCCAGAATTTCACGATTCGTTGACGTATTCACAGCATGAATATTGAATTTACAGTGAATTGAATTTCACTTCATTTGCCATGAAGTGAAATCTTTTTCAATGCGCTTGTTACTATTTGTTGCGGAAAAAAATATGGGAATATATAGTTCAATATCTTGTTTGGGGAATTTGAAATGTCCTGTTCAACACAATTCTTGATAATGCAACCGATTCCATATTGTTTTATAAACAGGTGCATATGTGATTCCACTTTGTGCAATAATAGTACTCTAAACTGTGGCGAGAAGTTTGATAATTCTGAATGGATCGAACCAACAGACCTCTGGTGGGAAAACGGAGAACTACGTAGTTTCAAATGTAGCCCATTTTTGTTGTTGTTGCAAAAGAAGCAGGATGATTTATAATGATCCTCCATGACTGCGTGTATCCAAACAATAATATTACATCTCTATATGAAGAAATGTGTCGACATGATTTATTATGTTCTAAGGGTATTAATAACAATAATGGAAAGTCTGAAAATTGCGCCAGTGAAAAGCGGATCGTCTTCTTATTTTGTCATATTTAATAATTAACGGATGGATTATATCCACGTAAACATGATGCATATAATGGCATAGTACATGACGATTCGTCGAGCGCAACCAAGTGTAACCTATAATGCAGTCCTACGCAGCAACAACCACAAAAAAAAGAAAGATTTCAGTGAAATTTCCGCTCCGATGCACATTTTAATCTTAACGCTCTTTGGAAATTACACTATAAATTATGAGAGCACTCCCGTGTATTGCACTATATACAAGTTGCTATACAATTGGACTGTAGGGCTCCTATTTAATGCCAATTTAAAATTCTTGTTCTATGAATAAAAAGAACGTCAGTTATTAATGTACTGTACATATATCAGTAAAATAAGCGTTTTTGACACGAATTTGCTTACAAACTTATTCTATACTCACATAATGTTATCTAAATATTTTTTATTTCAAAAATATATTAAGTGCATTCCAAAATAAACTTATAATCTTGTGGAATAATGCCTAGGACAAAATCGAGTTTGGTAACCACCTTCATTCTTTCTCTTAATGTCTGAAGTTTTTTTGCACAAAGAATCACGTTTCACCCATTTCGCATTCTTGTCTGGCCTGAAAAAATGCTTCAATTCACAGTCTAGATGTATAACAAATTTCAGTTCAATGACCAATATATTGGCTATAATGTGGGACAATTTGAACCGAATCTAAAATTCATAGTGTTTAAAGAAATATATAACTATTAATTTGTTTTCTCTGCAGTAAATTTATACATATATGTATTCAGCTAGACGATTTTAACTTGTAGCCCGTGTTCAAGAAAGCTGGAAACGAACCGAAGTCTCATTAACATATCAGCAATTCTGAGTTTCATGTTTGATATCAACATCTTTTCGCTGTTAGGGCACTTTGATCTATGACCACATTTTGACAACGGGTGGTCATCATACAAAGGAAGATTTCGTGACAAACCAGTCACCCTTTAATATATACATGTGAGTTGGGTAAAAATATAATTGGGCGAGGAACTAAATTATAGACGGCCCCCTGCTGATATAATCGCCATATCCTACACAAGAAGAAATATACTTAACCATTTCCTGAGCACAGTGCAAGAAATTATTGAGGATCTACTGCCTCTGCATCGATCATCCTTGCAAGCAAGATTTTGTTCCTGTATAAATTTCAGAAATATAGGGTTTTTCTCCAGCTTATTACAAAATAATTCGTTTAGAGGCAAATCAATAGGTTCAAGTTTCAGTTCTGCGAACAATCGATAAAAGCACTGTAAACAAAAATTGCATTTTGCCTATATGTATTTCGATGACATTATTTGCAATCAACAAAATTCACAGTCCTTGGAAAAATGAATATCATTCGAATATACATTTTTAGTTTCTGGTTTTAGCCAAATATATTTTGTCCAAAATGATAAACAAGCAAAATTTAGACAAGGGTGTAGCATATATTCATTTCATTGCAATTGAAGAAGTACATAAACGACTATTGGAGTATTCTACGTACATTTCCTACCGTTTTTTTTAATTGCATATGTTAATGAACCCAATTATGTCTATTTTCAAGTTCAACAATCCAGCTTTTATGGATATACCAGTATGCTTCCTCAACGATACACCCAAGCAGTAATGACTGGGGAAAGTATGTACAAATATGTAAATTATATAGTGAAATATTCTGATTATCATACATGTACCCATACAGTACATATCTGTAAAACAATATACCACACACACTGCATTACTTTCAACATAAAATTTAAGTTGAAATGAAGAATACATGAAGTGTATAACGAAAGCAGAAATAAATTCAGTATCAACTGGTTAGTAGAAATACACTTTCAATGCAGCTATCTATGTGCATACAAGTATGCGCAAAATAGACAATTTGAGGACTTTTCAGTTTGTTTTCAGAATACAAGTTCAAGATCCATACATATGAATTGTTCTTAATTACACACTTGCAGAATCATCAAAAGTAAAACGATATATTAGAAAAACTGTTTACATGAGTACATGATAGCATTCCCTTCTGTTTGTCCATCCACTTTCCTTCTTCTGTACAATAAACATGTTACTGGTATGACTGCATGTTACAAGCAAAAGTAATTTCGCAAATTACTTCTTTGAAATTAGACTTATATATATATA
>WWPM01022716.1:0-10754 GCA_023279145.1 Glomeris maerens
AAGCCTACGATGACATTTGTAATACATAGTAATATTTATTCCTTATCCGGTTATTTGATCAGTTTAATATGTATATAGAAACTTGTACAAAACGGTACTTTAAACGGATGAGAGAAACGAAATATTTCAATTTACAAGTATGGAAAGCAGCAGACTCTTCCGTTTCCTATTTGCTTGCACATGATGCATTCCGCGAATCCTATTGCCAAAACGGCTCGATTGCGCTATCCCGGATTGAGTCGCTGAATATCGATATATCGCCGCGTCGAGTGCATATATCGATATATCGCCGCGTCCAGTAACATGTCGCCTGTGCAGGGCGATATATTAGTATGACGTCGGCGCGCGGGTTCGAGGCTGAGACAGTGTCGTTGATGTTCCGGGGGGGGATGGGTGGTTCGGAATATCGATGGGGTGAAAACTTAACCTAACCTACAAGATAGTCAATCCTGAAGGGAGAATGGAGATGGGCGGCGAGATTCAGCCTCGAACCCGCGGCGATATATCGATATATGCGACTCAACCCGGGATAGCGCAATCGAGCCGGAAAGGCAAAAATAAGAAATATTATTTACAAATTTCGACATTTTCTGCAAATGTCTAATACACTCTTGCAAATACATAAAAGTTTGAAAGAGAAGGAAGACGAAAGAAAGCTTTTCAAGTTGAATAGTATTTGCATCAAAGACAAAAGATTGCACGATAATAAAATTGACCGAGTACCAAAATTAACAAGATGCTTCCTTTGTGCCGAACCTTTTCCAAGGGTTTCCAGTCAATACCGACAAAATTGAGAGCAAATCTGCAGCAACGAGTCATATAGACGTCCTTCTGCAAAGGTATTGTACGGCGATTAAAACGTATTCACGGAAAAGAGCAAACGATTGCCAGTTTTCATTGGCTGCACATTACGCCACCTAGTGTGTGAAAGGAAAACAATATATCCACACATTTTTACGAATAATTATTTCCAAAAAACACGAAGGTCATAAAAGTTCGATTCATGTGCCAAAGCGTGTCTGGGGACAGCGCCGGCGATTCACATCAAACCGTGTTTTGGGACAGCGCCGGCGTTCGAATCTGGGGCAACCAACACGCCTTCTGAAGTGACGGAACGGGATTATCTTCGAACCCTGGATAGCGCAATCGATAAATATCGATATCTTCGCTGCTGCTTTCGTCGCGGTTTAAATGTGGGTACATACGATCGATCCAAACCGCACGCCGCCGCACGCCGCGCTAAACGGAGCGGCTCGACGAATATATTCAACCTGGGGGAGTGGGCACGTAGCGTGGGGGAGGCGTGGTGTAGCAAGCGTGGGATTGGGCAAAAATGAGGAGGCGTGGCGTAGCATGCATGTGATTGGCCAGAAAAATGGGGCGGCGCGGCGCTGTCGTGTACGGTACACAAAAACCAAGGTTATTAGAAGTATACAGGTTGGCTCATTCCTATGTCGAACAGTGATTGGCTGTAGCACTGCGTCCGCAATGACGCGTCAAGTGGGCGGTACCCAAGGTTAGTAAATAGGGCGGTACCAAGGTTTCTTCCAAATTCCAATGTTGCTAATTATGTGATATGGAGAAAAATATTTCGGTGTTTTTTATGCACAAGGCACCTCATTCACCAACGTTGTATTGTTTCACATTTTCCCTTCTTTTTTAAACTATAGTCTATAATCAATGGAGCCTATGGGAGGGCGTGATCAGGCCTGACGTCATCGGCGATAAGAAATAGTTCCACTAATTTGTTAGAATAATTCCACAATATTCTTAACTAATCTTTTGTGATATGTTTTAATGTACACTAGGACTCCAATTATACGAACTCCAGCTATCCGAATCGCTTTGAAGGGAAAAATAGATTTAAAACTGAAGAATTTTCCGCCATTTTATCTGATGGTTTAGGTAAATAGACGGCGGACTAACACAAATCCAAGTCCAATACATGAAGCGCTTTTATCCTCCCATAGGCTCCATTTATTCATTTTGAATGGCAGCCAAAATTGAAATCCTTTATTTTGGACAAAGTTTGGAAAAATAGTTTTAGCACCATAATAGGCAACCTTAATATCCTGTACCTCAATTATGATAAAAACGATGAAAATCACACGATGATAGTTCGATATTCGACAGAAGACATTCGATATTCCACATTCGAAAATGCTCCGCAATGACGTCACGGGTACAATCCATTTTGGCGGGAAGAGGGAACGAGCCCCCCCCCTGCACAAAAACGGCTGGGCGAAAAATGGAGTGCTGCGGCGCGGCGCGGCGCGGATCGGTTTGGTTCGATCGTGTGTGCCCACCTTTAGAAGTTTAACTGGATTGGCACTACTTTCTTTGAACTCGCACGAATACAGCTCCATAAAAATTGTAAAACCATCACAAATTAGGGAAAAACGCTCCTACTATTTGCTAACTTTTAGTATACACTTACGCTGAACCGCACTCGATATTCGACATTCGAAAATGCTCCGTAATGACGTCACGGGACAATCCATTTTGGCGAGAAGAGGGAACGAGCTCCCCCTGGGTTTCATAATGAAGGAGCGACCATAAACTACCAGTCGCCAACCGCTTCCGGCTACTGCACGCGCATGCGTATACGGTGAATGCGAAAAGGTAGTTCAGTTTTCATTTTGCGGTTCCCTAGCAGGAGCGCCGTTAGTTTTTGCATTCCTGTCTTGACGAAATTGCCCCATTTTGAATTTTAGAAAATGAAAGCCTGGCTAAAAATTCAGAAAGAAATTGCAATAATTATTATGGCTTCAATATCAATTTAAGTATTTGATTATTTCTTTGGATCGAAAAGCAGTAGATACAAATTCTGAAAACGAGGAAAAACTGAGGACGTATTTATGCCTTGCAACACCAGGTAGCGCTTCGAGTGTTCAAACTTGCCCCATTATTTAGGCGGATTTTAGATGGCGGAAGAGGAGAGTTGTTCATTTTCCGGTTCCGTCTAGTCGATTTTCGATTGGGATAGTGGTGTGTGACGTCTTCAGGGCATAAAGACTGATTAGGTGAATGAACGTTGTTTCTTATTTAATTGCAACAAACGCCATTTTTACTAACAAATTAACGATATGAATGTTGGTGAAACTGCGATGACGTCGAAGCAGTTCTTGTGAAACGCGTCTGTTGTCTAGAAAAATAACACTATTATTACAACCGTGCCCGTTATTCATTGGATGCCAGCTACGTATTGACAACAAAATATTGATTCATTGATAATGGCAACGCTAATTTTGAAACGCTCAATTTTTTGTCAAAATAGGACTTCCATTGTTTTGAGTGGCAAAGTGCATTTTTTAGAACAATGCGCCATTATGATTTGATTTGCTCATTCTTGCGCATGTATCACATTTTCTCTATAATGTATCGTTCATTATGTGCATATACAGGTGTATTATCTCCGTGGATTGCTGGATATGGATGCATATTACAACGATGTTATTGCGATTTCATTTAGTTGTTCAAAGTTGATATTTTCTGAAGTTTCTCCTAATTTTATTTGTTTGGCCCAGTTTTAACTTATTAATTCCGTATTGTTTTCTTTTTGTGACACTGTTCCTAAATTGCATGTTAGCAAGCTGTGTTAAATGAATCCATGGTTCAATTCAAAAAATCTCTAGAAAAAAGTTTTAAAAATTTCCAGTTTTTTGTCTGTTCATTCATTTTACTTCAATTTCAAATTTGCCAAACTGTATATTTCCTGAAATATATATTTAATTTGCAGTAAAAGACCTTGGATGTTATTTAGACTAGATGTCATTTTGTATATTAAAAAGAAAATGTGTTTTTACATTGAGTTATATTTTGTTTTTTTTTTGAAATAAAGATTCTGCATTGAATGTTGTTATTCTGTAGGAATATTTTGTAATGATGATTTGAGTAGTTGAACAGTGTTGAATTGAGTTTACGTAGCCGTGCCGATGAATTCAATGTTGCCGTGATTAATTTCAATCAATATTTAGTTTGATTTTCCATTTCAGATATCGACTGATGACCTACATGTGATGAAGATCAATCATCTGCAGTTGATGTATGTGGAAGACAATCTTTAGCCAGCCTTCTGTAACCAAGTGACTGATTTTTACATTCTCGCAGTAGAAACTGTTCAAGCGAAGGTTGTGTTCTCATTGTGTGGTGTAATTCATCTGTCATGATTTTCATAAATGGCCCTGTTTTTTTTGCATTGGAAATCACCAGTTTGTGCATGCATCATGCCGCTTTTTGGAAAATCCCAAAAGAGCCCAGCGGATGTGGTGAAAGCGCTGAAGGAAGCCGCGTCCGCGTTGGAAAGAGGCGACAAAAAAACCGAAAAGGTTCCTCCATTTTTCTTATCTAGATTTCAATGACATCTGAATTTATTTTTTTTTGCAATTTCTATTGTCCTTTCTTGTCAGTTTGTATTTATTGCAACTTGTCGTAGAAATGTTAGATTGATGCAATTTATGTTGCGATGTTTGAATTGAAATTTGTATTTAGCGGTTTGTTTTTGTTGTTTAGGCCCAAGAAGATGTGTCCAAAAATTTGGTGCTCATCAAGAACATGCTGTACGGAACAGGGGATCAAGAACCACAGACGGACATTGTTTTGGCCCAACTTGCGCAAGAGTTATACAATTCCAACTTGCTGTTGTCACTTGTGCAGAATCTACAAAAGATAGATTTTGAGGTACAAAATTGATAAGGCGTTACTTTCGAGATTTATTTTTAGAAACCGGTTCATGCCAACAGAGAGAAATCTAGAAAACTGGCAAATGATGTATGTAAGTGGAGCGCATGACATACACGATGTCATAAGTTAAACTAATGTGCATTCGTTTTGAAGAAACTAAATTAATAATATTGTTTATTGAAAGTTTTAATTTATTATGCTTAATTAATAATTAATGTATTTAATATGGTTTATGATGATTTTAAAGGAAAAGTTCCCTAGTAATCTCAATTATTCAATAATAATTCAATAATTTTTAAATTAGCGAAATTCTAATTCAATGTAAATTTTCTAGTGATCTGGTGTAAAGCCCTGATGATTATTCTGTAGCAGAATCGAAACCGTTTGGCTATTGAGTAAAAGAAACGAGTTATCCTTACTTAGTTTCTGCCTCAAATTTTATGAGAACGGGATTTCCCTTCGTCATAATACACGAACTCGTAATTTGTTCCAAAAGAAGAATAATAATTGGTCATAATTTTTGACAAGTCCGAATGGGATTATTTCATTGCGGTCTAGAAAAAGTGAAAATCTTGAAATGCAGTTTGCCTTTAGAATTTGGTTGGAGTGAATATTGATTCTGAGTGTGTTATTTGAAATATTTGCAGGGTAAAAAAGACGTAGCTCAAATTTTCAATAATATCCTTCGCCGCCAGATAGGCACCCGAACACCAACAGTCGAATATATTTGCACCAAACCAGACATTCTGTTCACTCTTATGCGCGGGTAAATAGGCCACACCTAAATACGCAGCGTTGTCGTATTTTCCGTTAAGTTGAAGTTGCAATATTTGCATTGCAGGTACGAAACTCAAGAAATTGCCTTGAATTGCGGAACTATGCTGCGAGAATGTGCACGCTACGAGGCCTTGGCTAAAATCATGCTCTACTCGGAGGACTTTTTTAATTTCTTCAAATACGTGGAAGTGTCCACGTTCGATATTGCTTCTGATGCCTTTTCCACGTTCAAGGTTGTTACGAATGACGTTGATTGTGCAAGCAATTATATTAGTACCTTACTGGAAGATTTTCCTTTTTTCTACAAAGGAACTTCTGACAAAACATAAAATCCTCTGTGCCGAATTTCTGGAGAATAACTATGACAGAGTTTTCAGCCATTATCAGGGTCTACTTAACTCGGAGAACTACGTCACAAGACGGCAGTCTTTAAAAGTGAGCATCTGGCAAAAGCGTGTGGAGTGAAATGAAAGTATACACTGATTCGTTGTTCAGTTGCTAGGTGAGTTACTTCTAGATCGCCATAATTTCACTGTGATGACGCGATACATCAGCAATCCGGATAATCTGAAGCTGATGATGAACATGTTGAAAGAGAAGAGCCGGAACATTCAGTTCGAGGCGTTCCACGTTTTCAAGGTTAGTGCTTATTTTCTTGATCAGTCTTACCGATCCTAGTATTAATGACTGTATTATCATCTTTAATCATTATAATTCACGGTATACTGATCGCAACTGTTGCCGGTTGGCGCGCCAGGTGTTCGTAGCGAATCCCAACAAGCCGAAACCAATCCTGGACATTTTGCTGCGCAACAAGGAGAAACTAGTAGATTTCCTGACCAAATTCCACACGGACAGGTCGGAAGACGAGCAGTTCAACGACGAGAAAGCGTACCTCATCAAGCAGATCAAGGAGCTGAAGCCGTACGAGGAACACTGAGGTACGTGCTTATTAACACGAAAGGCGGCACGGCACGCAACTCACACGGACAGAGAGATACACTACTAAGGATAGAGCAGTTTGCTTAAACGGGGACGCAGAATAGCACTCGGATTCTAACCGGGTTGGCTTTTACCCTCACGCTTGCGTGTACAGCAATTAGAACAAGGATGGCAATTTTGGGTTTTTGGAGTATGGAGTGATCGGAACTTAAGTAAGTGTGTAAAAATGTCCACTGAGGGTGTACCGTATACCCGCGCGTACCTTAGCGTGGTGCGCCGGGCTAGAATGTTGTCGCAACTAAGAAAGCGGCGCTGTTTGTAAAATGAATTGCAGAGCTTAACATACGCAGTTGTTGGCGTTTTGCTTGGAATGTTGTACATTCTGTTTGCAAAGGGGTTAACACAATGTGATCACTAAATTAGTGCACCAAAACACTTTTTTGTCCTCCCCCTTCCCCGTAAAGCGGTAATTGCGGATTACGTTGGCACCCGTTGCATTATTATATACGATAATATGGATGCGATAGCCATTCGGTTGGTTTGTGATTTTTGGGCCGAGGTTCCTCGTAAAGTGGTCGATTGGAATATTGCGAAAGGGAATTTTGCGTTTTGTTTTTGGTTTTATTTTTGCCGGATATCGTTGAATTGTAGCACAATAAAGTTAGGGTGGTTCTCAGTGTACACAAATTTGATTTTCAATCGTTCAGGGTTCATAAGAAATTGTGGACAGAATTTTTGCAATTTTCCAGATAGCTTTTTATTTTTATTTTGAAAATTGATAATTGTAACGCACAATTTCATAGAAAAATCATTATTTAACAATTATCCCAGTTTTACAATTAAACGCTAACGGATAAAACATTGAATTAAATATGTTATGCAAACGAAATGTTTAATTGTATTTGGTAGAC
The DNA here is from genome assembly GCA_023279145.1 of Glomeris maerens. Taxonomy (NCBI): domain Eukaryota; kingdom Metazoa; phylum Arthropoda; class Diplopoda; order Glomerida; family Glomeridae; genus Glomeris; species Glomeris maerens. Next base: position 7,314 of record WWPM01022716.1, read on the forward strand.
AAAATTAATATTCATCATCGTAATTTAAGATTTTACTCTTTGTGGAATTAATTCTCACTTCCATTTTTCGATATAGATTTCTGTTTGTCCCCCCCAACACATTTTGTCAACATTTTAACAATTCCCAAAGATTTCCATGACAGTTTTCCATGTTTTCTCCAGTTGTTATGAACCCTGTCATTAGTTTATATTGTTCAAATGTGCTACGTTTTGAAATTCAGTATAATGAGAAGTTGGACTTGGTAATTTGATTTGTAAATTGACAACGTTGTTACCTTGATTTTAGTGTTTCTAGTTATATATTATATTTGCTAATGCAACTAATATTATAGTTTGTATTTAGGAATTATTTTGAGAGGATTTCAAAAATGGCATTGATTCGTAGAAACATGATTAAAGTCTTCTGATTGATAAATTAGTTTCTAGAATTATTAATAAGACACAGATGCACAACTTACACAGCGAAAGAAATGACTAAACACACAGTTTTATTACTTTCATAAGTTTTCCAGGTTTGTCATTTCCAGAAACAATTCAGAAATTGAAAAAAAAAAATGAATCTTTTAATAATGATTTTGTTTTAATTGCAATTTCGGATAATTGACCTGTTTCATAATAATTTTTGAATGTGAAAATTTAATTTAACGATTAATGCTAATTGTCTATTTAGCATCTTGCATTTTTACATTCACTTGTATCTTTAAAATTTTGAAGTATTTTTCGTTCCGATTTTTGTTATTGCGAATTTGGATTCCCCGCCTTTGGTATCGATATATTAATGTATCGATATATCGCTATTCTGGCGCCAATTCTTCATTGCCGGATCAGTTTGCACGATTCTCTTGTGAAACAGTTCGTAAATACGGTTTAATTTTGAAACAACAATGTGAATTTTTGTTGTGCAATAGTGGATTGATACTTCAGTATAAATTGCAGGTAAAATATCCGCATGTGCGATCAATAATTGATGAAAATTAAATAAATTTCTTACGTGTTATTCGTAATTCTATAGAGTACAAAATTTCGTCCAATTCATCCGTGTTCACGTGATCGATTCACAAAAAGTACATCAAATTGATCTCCAAAGAACTGGAGTGCAGTACTCAGCCCTGGTCTGTTCAAAGGTAATCACTTTTAATAAACCCAATTTACGCTTAAAATGAGACGGTAGCGGCTGGTAGTTTTGGGGAGCGGTTGTTGAACTACCAATCATTTCCGCTACTGCATACATTGCTGCTATTTTGTCACAATTTAAAGTGTGATTTCATAGATGTGTACTCTTGTTCGATGGGCGTTAAAAACAAATGGTGAAGACCGATTTATAGTAGTGTTCGTAAATAACTACATTAGGCCTAATGGTACATGTTGGTGTGAAACTGAAATTTTTAGTCATTTGTTAGGAAGTCAAAAATCAACCCGAAACGTCATTCCTGAAAAATATTTTTGTTTTTTCTCCATATGAATGAAATATATCAAAAGAAATTCGTGTAAAATGGCATTTATATTTTAGTAAGGAACGTGACAATGATAAGTGCGGCACCTAGCGGCCAACAGTGGTACGTATAATGAATGTCCAATACAGGGTGGGTTAGAAGTCAGTGTTTATTTTACATTTCGTAATGTGATGTATGCAATGAAACCCTGGAATTCGACTTGAATGGCAACAAGATATCGCTGTAAATATTTGAAAATGGGATTATTAAATGTATGACATGTTGAATGTTCTGGTCAGCTTACTTTTTGAATTATTACATGGGAGCCCGAAGGGTGAATTTTCTCGGTTTTTCTATGAATCATCCTTTGCAGTAAGGGTAACAATCGATTTTTGCTGCATGCATATTGACATTGCATTAATTAGGCCTACAACAGAGTTGACTTTGCACATAATTCACATGCAGATGGTTTGCATGTAAGCATAGATTGTATTTTGACGATGGCAAAATTTGCGCAAGAATATGCTGAAAGGGTCATAAAACACGAGGCTATGCTAGAAATGAGAAGATTGGCAACACCTGGACCCCCAAAGAGGCCTTTTGGCATGTCATAAAAGAGGGAAATAGCGAGCATGCTCTAAAATCTAAAACGCCAAAGCAACAGCTTGTAAAAGGCGGATGGATGCAACGGGGACCGTCTTAATCTTGGCATCCCCCATGCACCTCGAACCGGGCGGGGGTCGAAAGGGGGAGTCCCATAAGGGCCGTTTACGACAGTAATCCCTCCCTTTTTGCTCGCAGTCGCCGTCAGCTGTTGTGCGGCTAATTAAAGTCGACCGTATACGGCCTAATTACTCGGCAGCCGCTATTCCATTCGCCCCAACTCAGTTTTTATGACCCAAACCAAAACCCCGGGACACGCACCGAAACCGGAATGAAGGCTATTTTATGACCACTACGTAGTACAACAGATTGAAGTGAAGAAAGCCGGCTTTGGGGGCTGCCACTCTGTATCCTTCCCTCTCCCCGGTGAAGTGAGTCCGTTCCGTGCGCTGCATTGGCCGATGCTTAGTTATTACGGATGTTACGAAATACGAGAGGCGAAAGGGGGTGCGGGAATCTGGATTCTTTGATCGCGATTTCATAATATCGTGCGCATCGATCGTGTTATTGTGGGTAATTTCTACAGTATTGAATTATCTATAAAATTCCAAGTGATGTTTGTTTCGTAATGGTGCTCTCCGTCTTGTTTGTGTAATTTGTTACCAATTAGACCAGTCTCTGGAAAAGGGGCGGGGCTTAAATTTTGTTAGCTTCATCAGAGCTTTTTAACTTGTTGGGTTCCGTTTTGCAAAATATAATCGTTGGTGACACCATAATAAGAAGGCAATGCGGATAAGTGTAATATCAAAAAGGGAATATTGCCGTAAACGTGTCACCGATTTTGCAAATGTTTATTTTGGGTTTTTATTGATCAATTGATTTTTAAAGATTTTGCTTACAAATACGGTAGGAAGGGGAAAGTGGGAATCGGTCTCTGAGAACTGGAAGGGAGGAGTAAGCGGTAATAAACCTTTGACAGAGACCTTTTCCGCGAAGAACGTGATTGGCGGGTGCTTGATGTGGGCATGACCTTGTTTGAGAGGCGGACTGGGTAGTCGGAGTCGGGACATGCTATAGTTGCTTTGAAATGGGGGTGTGAAACGGGTCTCTTGTCGGAATCGGGCTCGGTCGATTGTCAGGTTTATAAAGTTTGCGCACTCGGAGAATATGGTTGTTAGGAGGAGGTTGCGCATGGGTTGGCTGCAACATATTCCCAGTTTCCATCTTATTACTGTCCACGTTTCGGAGATTTTAGCTGCACTTTTCACCCAGCGGATGGTTAAAAAACTGACATGGCAACAACTATATTCGTGGGAATGGTGATTGCAGGTTTTGGCTTCGTTGTTTTTGCGGTGAGTGGAAATTTTATTATTTAATTGTGATTTTGTTTTCACTTTTCACCTGC
>WWPM01022717.1:0-15068 GCA_023279145.1 Glomeris maerens
GCATCTTTTATGCATTTCTCCTATCATTTTATACGTTTTGCTATATTGTTATTTCATTTACAAAGTATTGATTGATTTGGCACATAATGATGCTTGCTTCTTCTTTTAACAGTTAATACCAAAAATAATTAAGCTGAATCAGTACAGTGTTCAATGCATTGGAATTTGAATTTCGATTCTGGAATAAAATACTGCTTATTATATTGCTATAGTCGTCCCAACGCAACTTGAGAAAAAATCCGACCAATCGAGGAATAGCAGCTTATGGATTACTTCCTTACGGCGCTCTCTCGCCCAGGAACTTTTTGACATCGACGTGACGCTACATCGACACGCCTGGCCAGGAGAAGCTAATCGCGCAACAGAAACCTGCTTTTAGCCACTCCCCTTTATCAAGCTGTGTTGGGATGACTATATTTCCTTTAAAAAGTGTTACATATATTTGAATTGACACATAATAATGCAGTACCTTACACAGATGTTAGTTCTGTTAACGGCTATACCAAAAATAATTAAACTGAATTTGATTTTCGATCCTTGGAAAATACAATATTATTTATCTGAAATATATACAATATAAATCTATTTCAGTGGTGGAAAATTATGAGTTCAAACAACTTGTTCGAGAGGAGGCAAATCCTTTACTCATAAGTATACAAGGACGAAACCTATCCTTTAACTTACGCCAACCGGTTTCGGTTCATAATAATGAACCTTCCTTCATCAGGGCACCGACGCTACGTAACACAACATCATTAGCAGGAGAAAATAATTAATACATACTTAAGAATTACGAAAACTGCATTCATATCTATTATTGTTTACATGCATCTGTTGGTAGTTGTATTGAAATTTATTGATATTTGCACACCATAAATTGAAAAAGAAACTAATTACCCATTGTTTTTAAGTGCAATATAATCAAGTTATATTTTCCATTCGTTCGCTGCAGCGCCATCTATGCAAAAAAATTACGTCTGTTTCATGTTTGCCGCTTCTGAAACAGTGAATTGGCCAAGCAGAAATTAGAGTGCACCGAGTGAGATCCTAATAATAAAAAAGTATTCATTGCTATAGGTTACCTCCTAATCTTTATATAGAAAAAAATACCAATAACCACAAGCAAACTCCCTATTTTTTTGCATTGCAATCATTGCATTAAAATGTGCATAATATCTATATATTTTCTTTTTGAATTAATAAAAACACGCAAAATAACAGTTACAAAAATGGGTATATAGCTTTTAAAAAAAACACACAAGCACGAATATCGATCTTAATTTTCTCTCTGCCACCGCAACGGAATTCTGGGTAATGAAATAAAATATGGATGGTAAATTTCCTTTCGGTTTTGCGGCCAAATATAATGCATATTTAAGTAAAAACCTCACATAAAAAGTCTCGCATCGTTAAAGCGGATTCTAGTATTAAAAAAAAAGTTTCCCGCATTGCAAGCGATTATATATTTTAATATGGCGCATGCAGAGGGGAATAAAAAGCAAAAATACAGTTACGGAGAGAGAGAGAGAGTATTGTGCTGTAGAATATACTATATAATATCCAGCAGGGTGCCCAATAATAATAATAAAAAAGGATACGAGCCTAGCGTGAGAAAAAGACATTACAGTGGTAATTATAACCATTACTGCTATTAAATTCGGTCGAAAAAGGAAAGCTTGCTGCTGAATTACCATCTGATGTTTGTGTTTCATATCCCCCCACTGCCTTCATTTCATTTGAGGGAATTCCTTGAAAAGCGACCCCTTTTACCTGCGCTTCGCCTCATAACTCTGCATTGCAACGAAGCAGCCCCTGCAGCTCCTTAGCCAAATTGCCAATTAAAAACTCGGGCCCAAATATTGCTCACGTTTTTACGTTTATTTCACCAAGCATTTTGTGTCTTCAGCGGGGATTAAAAAATACGTACAGTCCTCCCTCGATAATCCGGCCCTTCGATTATCCGGCGTTTTTTCCTTTCTCCTGAAATCTTTTTAGTAAACTTGTCGGGAATTTTAAGAATTTCTGTACATTCACTCGATCCGTTTCTATTATTTTAAATATTGGTTTCTGCAGAACTTCTGCAATCTGTAGAAAATCTACAAACATTCGTACAAAATCTGAAATTCTGCAAAATATCTGCAAACTTATTAATATATTTTCTGCAGAAAATCTGCAGCCGCATCTGAAAATATGCTGCTACATTTTCTACAGATAAATATTGCTTTCTACAGATAATGTACAAAATTATAGGAATTTCTGTAGATTTTCTGCAGAAATCAACGTTTTTCTTCTGTAGGAAGTTTGCAGCATATTTTTTCTGAGGTATTGCTACAAAACAAGTAAATTTGTTCTTAATTTGTACTGTTTTTTACTTTTAACCTTCAATTCAAATGTGTAACATAAAATAAAACGTAGTTTCTGCTGTTAAAATTCGTCATTATTAGTTAATTTCCAGTGCTTTGGTCCCATATCTGCCGGATAAAGGAGGGAGGACTGTATTGCTATAAAGTGGTATAATCCGATAACATGTGACCTTTCACTATTGTTTTGTGTATACATTATGTACTTGAAAACAAGACTATAGAAGTTGGCAGAGAAATGACTGGGAGGCGGCAACGAGCACAAACCATAGTGTAATGTAAATCTACTCAATATTCGATACACGTGACAAAAATAGCCTCACAATGTACAGGTTTGATGAACTAAAGACCTTGGAACAGAATAAAGTGTAAGGCTTTGCTGATACGTGAAATTGTATTGATCCTACACGACTAAGTGGAGAAATGTTAAATATTTATGCTCAATTTGTAGGCATTAAATCCATGCCACTGACAATGCACAACATGTATTGAAAAAAGATATTAAATATTTACAAAAATGTTTAACGAGGGAAACACTTTTAATCTGTTTTTCCAAGACTGCATTGCGCAACAACTGTCCGCTTTTCAGGGAAATTTAAAATTATAATCTCAACATATCACAAATTCAATCTCTAGGCTAGGCAATCTGGACTAGTCCCACATATCGTATAGGTACGTATACGTCCAAGAAAAACATTTGCAAAATAATGAGATATAATATTAAAAACAAAACTTCTTTCAACGAACAACTCGAGGCTTCAAATTGCTTTTCATTTCAGAGCAAAAGTAATTATATCATCCAAACGATTTCAGTATTCTTCAATCATAAAAAGCCATTTCAGCGAAAAGCATACCGAAATCCTTTGATTGGTCAATAATTAGCAGACTCATAAACCTCTAATACAAGAATAACAAAAGGAAGTGTTTAATTTCAAAAGCTGCAATAAACAGCACTAAAAATTTTGGAAAAAGTTTGTTTTTGACGGGGAAAAAATTCAGTTGTTTTAGTGGATCTTCATCGATTTGAGATAAGAAAAGTACAGGCGGACATCAAGCCAATCATAAAAGAAGACATACTAATTGCATCTCTAGAGAGAATTTCAAAATCACTGGGAATATTTGAATTTTTTATTTCCCCGGCCACTGAAGCAAAACCCGGAACTTTAATTTCGGCTAATGTAATAAAATAGCCCTCATCATCCCCATCCAGTCTTTCTGTTCACGTTGTACAGGTTAAATAGTTCAGTGCACATCGGTTTGCGTTCAATTGTAATTGCATATATAGAACAATTAATCAATGAGGAAAAAGTTTAAGGGGGGCCGCTTTTGACATCGGCTTCACATCACGACACGATAATTGCAACTGGAAACCACTTGATTACGCACTAATTACCTTACCTTTAATTATCATCTTTCGCCCGGGCGAAATTAGTGGCGCAGTCGATCGATACATTAATTATTCTCTGGATTAAGTATACACAAGTGTTACTTAATTCCGTTGATCAAACGAAAACTCATTCCCTTACATTTTCAACGTAGTAATTCATAACTAGGATAAGTACTACATTAGTAATAATAATTTTGCTGTAAAGAATGCAACAACATCAGCTAAATATTATTGCATTCAGTTACAGTATAATACTAACCATGCGTTATACAAAACACAAGTTCGTTATTTATTTCTTGCACTGTAAATGACTTTAATAGAATCTCTTATTGGGAAAATTTGTCTTAAATTCATTGTTTAAAACTCCTTTATAGGAATTCACATTCCAAGACATAAACCTTGGAAATGTACGCTTCAGAGTGTGAAATTATAAATGTTTCACCCAGGGAGTGTTTTCTTTCTTTCTTTTTTGAAGAAAAGTCTATTCAACTCGTTACATTGCGTGCGCTGAAAATTTGTCATAACTTTTGAAAGTCAGGGTTGAAATGGTTTTTCTTTTCTTTTCATCTATGTAATTAGTTTCATCGGACGTCTGCCACCTGTGACACAACTTCCAGTTTCTTTTTTACTGGCCACACGCGTCTGTTGCGCGTTCAATGGCCTAAAATTGCCATAACAACCCCTTAAGCACGGACCTAAATTTTCTTTTGCCAACTATCCCCCTCCCTCCCCAATCCTATTATAAAAGTGTTTGCAGTGTTATTTTAGCAACAACAAAAAAAGGATTGAAGCAACTCACCCAGGAAAATTCAGTTTTAACACAACCATGCAATAAAAGGAAAACTAAAAATATTAAAAGAACCATTTTGAAGGACATATACAGGGCGTTTCACAATTCAGGGGACAAACTGACAGGGTATTATTCCCTGCATGAAAACAAGACAAAGTTCCTATAAACCCATGTCCCCAAGTAGGATCTACATGAAATGTGACATCCATAATTCATGCTCCCCACATCCATCCATTGAGCATTCATAATGCGTTTCTAATAAAGATGTGGGGAGCATGAATTATGGATGTCACATTTTATGTAGGTCTTACTTACAAACCTAAGCATTTATAGGAACTTTGTCTTGTTTTCATGCAGGGAATATACCCTGTCAGTTTGTCCCCTGAATTGTGAAACGCCCTGTATACAGTACTCTGAATTACAGAACAGGTGTTTCAACCTTAAAGTTGACTTTATTATTTTTAGATGCTTTTGAATTTTCAATGTTAATTTCGCCTCGTATTGTTTTTCCACGGTGTCTACTCATTTCTGATTTCCAAATTCCCTGACTTTTCCAGGTTTTCCAGGTCACCAGACAACTTGTCATAGTAATGTTACTATTCATTTCCGAAACTTTGCCTTATTTCTAAGACAATTTACTTGGAACACTGAGATTGCTTAGAAATCAATTTCTAATTACACAATATAAGTGAATTAACAAGTAGCAAGAATTGTCGGGAAAATCATGCTCAGGTATGCAGAGTTAAATTATTCATACATTATATTACGCAGCAATATGGCGTTCAGGGTTTTATTATGTGAGTGGCAAAGTTAATCAGCTAATAATTAAGTATGTTAACAACCAGAAAGGGGATTTCTTGTGAAAGCAATATTGGGGAAGGATATTTGAGGATGGCAACATGAATAGCGATAAGAACGAGTCGACAGCTGTCAGGTGGAGTCATTATCAAACAAGACCATTGTAAAATTATGCAAATTTCCATAACACCCTCCATACTATACTGTATGTACACCCAACTTTAATAACACCAGGTTTTAAATCTTCATCCTTCTCTTATAAAAATCCAAGTTTCTTTTTAACTGATCCAACTTAACAAATATGCAATTATTATTTATGCATACCAAAATTAATAAATCAGGATTTTTAAACATTAATGATAGATTTCAACACAAACATTTGCAAACAACCTACTACAGTATAATATAATCTGCATTTTCAAAGATGTCTGCGTTATACTAGGTGTTGTTTCAGACATAAAACAGATGTAAATGCTGTTGGGAAGAAGGGAGTGTTATTCCCCATGCACATGATTTAGGCCTAAACCCTTTTAGGGAATTTGCAAACACGTCAATTCGATCGATGAATTTCATCTGAGATCTCGTCCTTCGTGAATAAAGAAGCTCTAATTAGAGTGGGAAAATATAGATGTGCAACAAATTTGTTTCCTATAGTCAACTTCCTGCAATTCGCACGAAGCGAAACAATTGCGGCAAAATTCGGTTTCGAAAAAGAAAACGAAAAAACCAATTCAAATTGCTGTACACGTCATTAAAGACACAGTTAATTGCTTCAAGTTGACAAATAGTATAACAATAAAACAGCACTGAAAATGCGAGCAAATATTCAGTGCTATCGTAAAGCTGTGAAATGAAGTAGAAATACCAATAAATTTTAAAACAAAGTGAAATTTTCAGCTGAATCAGAATTTATTATTAGGTTTTTCAAACTTAAAAACAGACTGTTGACGACCTATAAACCAGAATTGACTATTTGCGATTTGCTGATGAAGGTTTTGCAGAGTTTCAAATATCAGAGCAAGGGCAAATTAGGGATTAGGAATTTGTAAATAGATTTGCAGAGAGTGCACATGTAAGTAATAAATTTTCAAACACACCCCCATTCCCCTTTTTCAAATTTGGGTGACTCAACTTTGCAATTTCTGCATATGCAATTATGCAGTTACAACGGACCCGTCCAACAGATGACAAGGGTTGAAGGACCTGTAAATCAAGACCAAGGGGTACAAGGGGGGAAAAAAGGGGGTAAAATTGTGTTAGTGGGCGACAGTTCGGCGCCAACGGGGTCCAAACACACTTCATCCTTTAACAAAACAAAACAAACAAAAAAAAACTATTCTTTGTAACCGAAAATTGAGAATAGGGGAGTTAAAAAAACCGGTTTCCAGAAAAGTTAAAACCTCTTTCAGTCACGCACCGCAAAAGGGCTCATTAGCGATGGACCCACTTAAATATGGCAAGCAAAACCAACCAAACAACAACAAAAAACATACTGAAATTTGCACCAAATGCGAACGACCTTATGGGGAAATTAGTCCACAAAAAGACCGCCAGGAGGGGTGTAGTGTAAACGATGATGTGCCACGCCTCAGATTGTTTAAATTATATTTTCAAAGAACACTACTATTATGGGTTAACCGTTAATTGTATTAATCATTCATTTACATACATACTAATAACTGTACACAGTTTGGAACTTTTTTGTCGTAAATAACAAAAGTCATTCTCATTGGATTCTACATCTCTGATCCCATCTCTGTGCATGTCTGGCACCCAATTTATCTGGTTTGCCGACCACAAATTTCTGTATTCAATAATTCAAAATGGCGGATTACGGGTCATGCAGTTGTGATGGCATGTTGCGACCCTTCACACTGGACCGAACATTCCATGGTGGCCGCCATCTTGTTGTCTGAGGAGCCAGGCGAGAAATTTGTCTCTGATACACGGCAGCCAGAGAAAATGGCGTCACTCCTCAGAGATTTGATTTGCCGAACAAAAAACCTGTTTACATCTCCGAGGCCTAAATGGATTGCCGAACAACTTTCCTGGCCAAAGCTCAAGATATCTGGCGACCCAGACAGACAGGTATGAATTGCCGAACACGCCCATTAATTCCGCAATGTTCTTGGATAAACTGTTGTGAAATGTTTCCATGTAAATAAAGTGAATCAAGTGAATCGTCAAATAGAGAAATGTCCACCATTTTGACTGACACAATTTAGGTGAATAGGCCGCGGAGTAACACAAATGCAAGCCATTACATGAAGCGTTTTTAGCCTCTCGTAGGCTCCATTGGTAAATTCTTACAGGTGGACAAAGTATAGACTGGTGTTCTGGGGGGTTGGACAGATTCTTTTGAGAAAGGAAATTTAAAAATTGTTCCAATATGAACAAAATGCAAAACTTTGTTGGGTGATTCCGTACAAAAGTAGATTTTGAAATGTAGAATCCAACTAAAATGAGTTTATTTTAATGTACTATTACTATGAAGCCCTCTAACCCGAATGCACGTACAGTGGTCATTGTTTCTGCATACAGAACCTGGACCGAAGTGTGCCCTGGTGCGCGCCACCTGGTGGGATATCTTGGTGGAACAAACCAGCTCTTTTGATCCACCCGACATTCTGTGCATTTTAAGAGTTGAGATTTTGCTTGGCAACGAGTAACAAAAAAAAAAAACTCAGAAATAAGTTATTGCTATATACCTTAGCTGAGTTTTTAAAGAAGAAGGTGTTGCATTTTAGTCACGGCCCCAAAAACTTATCTGAATCACGCGGTTGGGGCATGAAAGTGGAGAGGGAAAAAAACCAAACATATAACTTCTTGCAAGTGCTAACTTTTCTCGGCTATGTGTGCTTGAATTTCAGATTTACGAGCGGGAATAAGGGGACTCGTGAAAGCAGCTGAGACTTTGTGGGTCGTTAAGGACCATAATCTCCACTCTGCACACACACACACACACACATACTGAGCATGCAGAGATCCTAGCGGACAAAAAACAAAACTCAGCTACATTTCTAATACCATACATAGCCATCGTTTCAACAGCAATTTCCACACTATCAATATCAAAGAATAATAAATAAAATTTTGATTTTGCTAGGTACATTTCTAAACAGGCTATTTTTTTATGACGTTGCAATTGAGATTGAGATTTGCGTAGTTTTCAGTTTTCCCAACAGATGGCACCACTGCGTTTTTAATATTCACTTTACAGAAAAACGCCAAACATCGACGAATTATGAGACCGAACAATTGCTGAATGTCGCCGAATTACACCCTACACACTTAACAAATTTACGAAAAATAGCATTCACTTTGAAAACGAACTATAAAATAAAAATTGGATTTCTTTCGGCTATAAAAAGACTTTCATTGTGTTTAATCAAGAATACAGTATTTACCATTTTATTTTGCGAGAAGAAGGGCACTTGTAGTCTATTATTAAATGGGGAATAAAAAAAAACAAAGAATAGTTGTCTTCTTTTCATTTAAAATGGTAATTTTTTCATTTACGCGTGCGGTGCCATCTGTTGGGAAAAATGAAAACTGTGCAAATCTCAATCTCCATTGCAGTGTCATTAAAAAAACACCTTGCATATACATACATAGTATATATGCACCTATATTAATACAATGGTGGAAGCAGTTGATTTGGCAACATGCACTGGGAGGATCATGAGTTCAATTAGCGGAGTTGTTTTTCTTCTTTTTTGTTCCTTTCTCTCTCAACCGTTATATGAAGTTTGAGTGTGTTGGCTTTTGTTGCAGGAGTCGCTCTAAAAAAATAAAAAGACCAGCCCAGCCAAGAGATATACAATGATTGCAAACCACGCCCACTTTCTTCAGACCTCCCTTTGAGCCCATCTTTATTATTGCCTGTAGCCGAGTTCTCTTGTCAAGGGGGAGCTAGATTTATAGAACTGCAATGAGCCATAAACCGGCAAATGGCAACCTTGTCGCCAGTCCAAGTACACTTGGCCCTATCTAGGCCCTATGCACTCACTGATTCTCTCAAAGTCCTACCAAAAATCTCCCCCCCCCCCCCTCCCACAACAAAAACTCCAATCTCCAAAATCAACGCCAATACAACTTATTCGTGGCAAGACTTATAAAGCAGGACGCCATTGAGTCTCGTCGAATCTCGTCAAGCGTGAGATTTCACGAGATCGTAGGACGCCATTTGCATTCTCACCACTTCAAACCCGGCCCTTTGTCCAACAAAATATAAAATGCAATCATTGTTGCATATTCGTTACCATATAATTGCCATTTCTGGAAATACTGCAAAGTGGCTGCTTGTAAATTTTGTCTTTATTGTACAGGGTGGTGCGAAATGATTGACTCCCTCCGTTGTTAACACACTTCCCAAAAAGATACAGAAAAACTGAATCTACCACCTTGTAGAGAATTCAATTCTGTGTGGGACTGTAAAAATGCATTGCAAAATTCCTTCCCATTCATCTTACTTTCAGTCAACAGTTCTCGTGTCCTGTAGCTGAAGCGCTGCACTGCCAAATTTGAGCCCCCCTATGCAGAATTGAATTATCTACAAGATGGAGTATTCAGTTTTTGTGTAATCTTTTTGGGAAGTGTATAAACGGAGAGGGATCAATCATTTCGCACTACCCTGTAGTTTTAATTATGTTAACACTTCAGTTAAAACAATTAATATGCAATCTCTATCTCTATGCACTAATGTAGTGTATAATACAGTATTACACGCGTCATTATTAGTGATTTCCAGTAATCCGGCAATGTTCTGGTCCCATGTCTGCCGGATTACGGAGAGATGAACTTGTATTTATGCATTATACAGAGTCTAAGCTTGTACTATACTGTATATTGTAGAATTACTCTTTTAAAAAGGGAGCATCAAAGACTGTTTGCTCTATATAATGAATATAATTTACGTTGCTTTGGCAAACTCCATAAATGACGTCATCATCTATGGGGTAAAACGGATGTGGCCGGTGATGATTGTTGACGATCATCGACAAAGATGATGTCACCAATTTGGTGGAAAACTTTGCATCTATATTCTACAAGTTACATTTTATAAGTCGGAAAGGAATTTAAAAAAAAACTTGTCCCAATGTACACAAAATGCAAAAAATTGTCAACAAACGTGGAGTAATAATAATCAGCATTTATGCTTGATATATACAAACTTCTGTATAAATCTGAACCGAATTTAGAAAGGGAATTTAGTGACAAAAAGTAAAATCACCAATTGCATTTGACGGAATGAATGACAATTTTGCTTCCGAATGTACGTAATATTGATTCAAAATAGTATACATAATACACCTGATGAAATGGGGGAAAATGTAACCTTACATCCTGAAAGCTATATACATAATGAACACAGTACGAAATTATGACACGCATGACTCGCCATAACAAGTGGACCATTGGCTGCTCACTCTGCCATTTCAAAAGTGTCAACGCATGACATTTCGCCGGAAATAGAGAACAGAAAGAGAAAGCCCTAGCCTTATGTATACACAACTTGGAAAAGTGGGGTTAGTATTAGTAGATCGATGAAAGTGTCGATTTCGACTCTAAGGGCACTTTCCAGATAAAAGCAAATACACACGGTGCAATGGTGCAGAGAGGAATTCGCATTTCAGCTCATCATCAAAGTAAAATCAATAGCAACAATATAACCCTAAATCATCATCACAGTTTCCCCGTCAACAAAAGCCCAAATCTACTTTATAGTAGTACTATACCATACTATACTTCAGCTATATAAACAAGTTGCCAAATGCACGCACTATACCCAAATTAAGCAAATGCAATCTTATGTATAACTGAACTTCCTCAAATTTGAAAACCTCTTCTCGGTTATAGAACTTTTTTACACAACTTCGAAATAAATTTCATGATATAACAATTTAATGACTACAAGATTCGCAAAATCAGATTATTATATTATATAATTACCTAAATGCAGATCTCCAAATCTGATTCATTACACAAACAGGTCAAATTACAAGAGAATCTGAAAATGTTACACCAATGAAAAAATATCGTCTTTTGAACGATTAGATATGATTGACAACCATATTGATCACAAAGGCGTAAATTGGGATTATATAAAGAAAAATGCAATGCGCCACCTTGTGGACAAATTACGCAACTCTTGTAAGTTCCAGCTCTCGGATTGCTAGGTAACTATACGGGAAATACAGGGTGGAAAAAAAGTCTTGCCTGTTTGGAAATAACGTTGAGTGATGATTCCAGGCGACTTATGAATATGAACAAAGTCGGTCTACACACTGGGGGACATCTATCTATGAGGTCAAATGTGACCTTGATGCCCGCTTTCAAGGCCATTCGACAACTAATTTTGTTAGTTTCGCCGATAGGGGCATAGTTTCAATTTAGGTAAATGTTGCCAACCATATTGCGATCATTTTGGCAAAAGCAGATTTGAAATCGCCCAACAAAGAGAGAAGATATGGCCGCGTTGATTTCGCTGCTGCCCCTTAACTTATTTCCTGCATTACCAACCTATTGAAGCAAATGCAGTGAAACGGATGTCATTTAGAGGCAGCAACAAAAACGGCTCTGTTTGTTAGCCGATTGAAATCTTTTTTCGCCAAAATTTTCAGAATATGGTTTCCTAAATTTAAACTTTGTTCCTATCTGCAAAACTAACGTATTCAGTTTTTGAATGACCTTGAAGGCGGGCGTCAAGGCCACGTGTGAAGTCATAAATAGATGTCCCCCAGTGTGTAGACCAACTTTGCTCAAACTCGTAATTCACTTAGAATCATCACTCTCAACGTTATTGCCAAACAGGCAAGACTTTTTCCCCACCCTGTAAACTGGAACATAAAAAAATCCTCATGTATTTTCTCGCTACTTTATTGTTCTTTGAGTTGAGTATAGTTGGACATAGGGCCGATACTTGAGCGAGGTCCCAAAATGAGATCGCAGCTGCCGCTAATTAACTTTTCCTTACTTACTCGCCTCTTTGAACATCTTGTGTCACGTGTCATTGATTTGCCATTTGCGGTGATTTGCCCGTGTGTAAGGATACTTCTTGATCAGCGACACGTTGCAATTCAAGTCATAAATCGTATCTTCCCAATTTTTGCTTCACTACATATATAGCTATACGTAAAAAGGCTGCAACTTGGTAAATAAAAAAAATAAACCGTCGTTAAACGAGCAATAAATAATTTTATACAGCATGGTATTCGTGTTAACCGAGGATGTCTTCAACTAATTTTCAAAATATGATCAATAAAGTGTGCGCAGCAAAAATGTAACACGCAACTCTATTATAATATACGATAACCTACATATTGATTTTCATATTCAAAGCTAATTCGCATGAACAGGTTTGCTCACATCTAATTTAGAGAAACCAGTGTAGGTCTCTGCACAGTGCTAAAAACATTGATGTAAAAAACCATTCAAGGTGTTCAGATACACTTCCTAACATGTTTGCACCCATCCTGGTGTAAATTACAAACACCTTTCACTTTTTCAGTGTAAAATGTGAGCTATACAGGGTGTCTCTAAATTCATGGTCAATACTGACAGGATATCTTCCCTGCATGAAAACAAGACATAAAGTTCCTATAAACGCTTCGGTTTTTAAGTAGGACCTACATAAAATGTGACATCCATAATTCATGCTCCCCACATCTTTATTAGGAACGCGTAACGAATGATCAATGGAAAGATGTGGGGAGCATGAATTATGGATGTCACATTTTATGTAGGTCCTATGTACTTTAAAACCTAAGCGTTTGGGGACATAGGTTTATAGGAACTTTGTCTTGTTTTCATGCTGGGAAGATACCCTGTCAGTATTGACAATGAATTTAGAGACACCCTGTATATACAACGGTGTCTTATTCAAAAAGATTATTTTTCTTCAACGGAGAACCCAAATATTTAACATTTAGAAAGTTTGGCTTAATTATTTCAGTTAAATTTGGAATGAAAATCCTTCATTTATGTGTTCTACGTCTTGCAACTTATGTTGCGTTGAAAGATTTTCATTTCAAATTTAACTGATATGAATATGTGCATAGCTATGTATAATCCGTTCAAAAGAAGTTGAGAAAAAAGGCGTGGCTTACGCGGTGTTCGCAATTGGCTACATTGAAAAAAGGCCTGTCTTGTTGTTTCTGCTGCCAATCAAGATACAGGAATCTATGCTGCTACTCACGCCCACATATCACGTGGTTTTCGCTATCCAATAAGCTTCGAATATGGGCACGCCTTTTTTCTCAACTTATTTTGAATGAACTATAGGCAACAAGAGTTTGCAAAGGGAGAAATTCAGGTATTCATTCAAGACACTTGGGAGTAAATTGGAGATCTGCACCCACATGATAGAGACCCACATAAGTTTATAAAGTCAGGCATATGGGAGAATAACTTTATCTATATAGTATACTTTATTCCCCCCTTTGCAGCCAAAAACCAGTAAAGACAGTATCACGTTTGTGGTTTTACGAACGCTCATTTTTGGCAATTGAACAATAAGCTGAGGTTAGCGAAATGTCACAAGGGATACAAACAGGATCGATCGTAAAAGTGAGAAAGAAAGAACCCACATATACTATACAGAGTTTTGCATTTTTATGCAGTTGTTGCGAGAGCTAAGGGAGCGTCCAAATCCAAGTTTATTTCATATGCCCTTCTGTAACTATACTGTATATATGTATAGTCCTTCCTTTCTCTAGAAATATAAAAGATGAAATAGTACGGCTCGACTTATCGCCTAAGAAAAGCGTGGCCATTTTTTCCTCAAATTTTATTGTCGCCATTGTGCGCACTTTTTATTGGTCCCAGCGAGTAATTCAAACTCTTGAAAGCACAAAGCGAACAATATGACCGTGTCAGAAACTAAAATAAAAACTCAAACTCCATGACTCATAGTACACACTATATACTACAAACTTACATGTGACGTTTTCACTGCCTCTCTCTCTCATTTACATGTAACTGCACTGACATCAATCACGATTTTACTCAATTAGCAGGCAAAAATTCAAGCTAACAATATTTAAGAAGTCGAAATTGGAAATGGTCTAAGTGCCAAAAAACTCATAAAACCCTGTTGTGTTTTGCTGCAAAGTCTCCCCACTTAATTATCCATTTTGACATAATATTCTAAGTGAGAATTGAAAGTTATAGGGGTTTGTCTTTACATGGAAAAATACTTTAATAATTCTTTACATCTATAATAGTATCACCAAAGAGAGAAGGAACACTGGGCGGAGAGTATTTCGTTTATCCCGCCCTCTTTCTGTAAATGAACCAATTGAAGCATAGCACAATTTTTCGCTTACTTCTTCCTGGTACGAGTACGAGCAGCCAGTTGGAAGTGCGTTTTGCTCCTAATCTTTCGTAAAATATTCTCTTAATAATCGTACCATTTGTTTGCCCTTTCTTCCTTTTGTGTGCTTGATTAACATCAGCATTAGATGTTCCACATAAAACCACAGAATTTTCAGAAAACAGTGATCGCCTGAACGCAGCCGCCATTTTGAAATGTCCCGCTACGTTTACTCTTTTGCCAGGAGAATGTAATCCGCACAGACTGACTGCCATTGGCTGAAATTTAGCCACGCCCAGTGTTCCTTCTCTCTTTGGTGATATTATAGTAAATTGATTTGCTTGCTTTTCTAAGAAGTAACTTCACATTTTGTTCAAAGGAAGTAGAATAATTTCTTTAAGAAAATGGTGTTCTTTTTAT
>WWPM01022720.1:0-16657 GCA_023279145.1 Glomeris maerens
AAAAAAAAACCCACTGGGAATAAAACTTTCCATTTGATATCGAAGCGAAAGAATTAGCAATTTGTCTGGTTCGATTTTCGTTCCTTCAAATGGAAGACATCGAAAAATCGCCATTTGTTTCCCAAGAAGCTTCTCGATTACAAGATGTAACCGACACTTTTGGAGCGAGAAACACGTCCAAGAAAATTTTTTTACCGATCTTTTGCATAATTGGAATAGTTTTATTACGTGAGAATTTCATTGAATATTTTATCTATAATTTTTTCATACAGTGGTATGTATATTTCACGTAACTGAAAATTCTAAATACGTATAGCGAGTTGTTTTTATTGGTTAGCATGTGTATTGACATTGACTACGGTCAATAGATATAATTAATAGTAACTTGTGTTTTGAAATTCAATGTGTGTAGTACGTAGGTACTACTAGGTGTTGAGTAAATTGTGTCAACACAGATTAAAAAGAGCTAGGGACTTCCCCCGTTAGTTTATACGGGGGTTCTCCCTGTATTTTTAAAAAAGGGGAGCTCCCTTTCTATTATCAGCTAGCTGAATGGCAATCAGTCAACATTAGAATTCCTATTATAGTTTTATTTTATATAACAGTCGTTTGGCTCACTTCGAGGAACACATCCACAATCCTACCAATGCTGAACAAGACCTCTGCAGAGCTCCATGCTGAAAACGTGGAACATGATTACTCAAATATCGGTGTGTGTAATTTAAATAAAGATTTACTTATGTACGTTGATGCAGAAAATCTGAGTTTTTCCTCCCTGTGCACAGCTTGGTCACTCTTATTGCAGGGATCTTTATGTTTTCTCGGCTTGATGATCACAGAGTTGCTGCGCCGCGTTACATTACTTGTTCGAGAATTGCGGCCGAGGTGAGTTCTAGGGGTGTGACAATGCATTTCCAATAATATGTATAATGACAAGTAGCTACTTACATTAGAAAAGAACATTACAACGGCAGTGTAGCTGAAATCATAAACGCTACCATGAAAACAAAATGCTGGCGCCAGGAGATGATGATCGCCGTCTCCACTCTCGGTCTAATTTTTATGGTAAACTTATAATTGGTACGAATGCCCGTAAGAATGCTCAATCGTAATGCGCAAATATATCTTTATAACTAGGTACTTTACTTCAATCCTCAGTTTTGGCCAGATGTATTGCTGCGCGGACTGTTGTTAATGTCCATGCTGAGTTTCGTGTGGGTAATTTGTGATTTTTTTGGATTCGCGGTCAGTGACAAAAATATTTTCACATTTAAATGACATGCTGCGGCAATAATATTTATTACGCTATTATATAGCTGCATTTACAAATGAGTCCGGCCGAAAAAATGGGTCCGCGGGATAACGTTGGCGCGGCTTTAGTGTGGAGTTACTATTACGGTTTTTTGAAACTTGTCCTCCCAAGTAAGTCGAAGTTCCTCGCAGTTGTAGGTAGTAATTATGGGCTGAAACGATTGGGTTTGATTGAATTTACAATCGAAGCTATCCAGCAAAGAGCGCGTGATTACGAACAGCAGCATAAGGGGGTGTTCATGCCGGTTCACAAACTTCTGATATTGATGCCGGAGTCGTGTTTTGCACCGAAAAGATTAGACGAAAACCCTCCCGATAGAGGATTTCTGGAGCATGCGCGGAATCTAGCCCCCGTTGTCATTGCACGAGCCGGAAATGACAATCGACAATACCAAACTCCGGTTTATAAAATTATGACTGCTGAAAAGGTCTGTAGGTTAAATTTGGCTAGTGTTGCTCCTAGCAGATTTGAAAAAAAAGTATATTTTTGTTCAGCCTGTGTATTGCATTGCTGAAATCCCGGCATTTTTGCAAGCAATGAGGGAAATGGTGAAGCAGGCTAGCGAAACAACCTTCAATGAAGATTTGAAGAATATTTGGTTCGAACAGGCGTGTAATGTACTGGAGGAAATTCTGAAAAGGGATGAAACGTGCCGATATTCAGCAGAGATAATCCGCTACAAAGGTGTGTGTAGTTGTTCAAGAAGACATTGATGTGGTTAATTGTGTAAAGGTTTTCTCGTTGACAGACAAACTTCATGATGGGAAGTCGTGCCGTATTTCCGAGCTCCTTCTCGAGCGCATTGGTCATATCAGATCGCAGGAAGTGAGGAACCGTCCTTAGATGTGCATCGCTTCTGAAAAAGATGTGAAATTTTCATAATGCGGTTATTGAAAAACCTTGGCACATTTGTACAATTGCAATTTCACTGTACTGTCTCGAAATGGTGTGGGTACTTTACTAGTCAAAGCCAAGTGATGAAAGTATGCAATCCAGGAATAGTACATTGATGCAGTGGTTCAGATTAACGCACAATATTGGCCAAAAAACTGTATATAGACTTTTTAAAACATAGTTAAAACTGAAATATGTATTGCTAATGGAACGCACAATTGAACATACTCTGCTCTGTAATTATTATTATTTTATCGACGAAATATATTTTACGGTTTGTGATTATTTTTACATCTCTTTCCCCACGAAGACGCGTCCATTCCATTATTTTAGCGCATATTCCAATATTCAGGCGATCAGATTTCAAATTTCTATTCAAAATTACCGCTGAAATCAATATGGGTGGTAAGATGTCAAGGGGGTGAGTCAGTCAGTGGCGGTCCATTAGCGGCGGTTTTGTCGGCTGTCGACTAAATTCTGGCGGCGAAAAAGGTTCTGTCATGTCCCGGTCCAGTTGAATGTTTGGTGTTGGCTTTTCGTTGTAATTATTTGGCAGCTGTAGTCGTTGTGGCACGTTCATTTATATTCCATAAAAAGTAAGCCATAATCATGCTTTGACTGCGTGGTTTAGTATTATGGATGGTTTAGGAAGTATGCATGGGCATTTTATGAAGCGAGTCGATGGAGGTAAATCGTATAAATAAATAGGCCTAATGGCCGAAGACATAATCCGAGAACTTGAGGCTTCGGCCCTAACTTTGATGGTAATAAGAAAATGAGGAATTGACTGGTGTCGCTTGATTATTCAGCGAATGAATTTCACGTTTCAGTCTGCGCCAAATGTTGTGAGCAGGGATCAAAGATTGGAAGCTGAGAGAGTTTTTCTAAACTTCAGAAAGACCAAGTCGCCTTTCCCTCTGTGCAAACACATACTAGGTATAAAAATGTAATGTCAAAATCATTTATGGTGAAGTGCAGTGTTAACATGACATGCCAACGATGTACAATTGCTTTATAAATTACTCCAGAATATACAATCATGCACCTAATAAGTTGTTTGACAACACTATGCGACCTCCAATAAAATTATCACTATATATAGAGACCATTTACAATGATTGCTATAATTTCTGACGGTTCGTTATACATACACAGATGTCTTATAATACTATATACAGGGTTGCCACTCGCAGGGAAAAGTCAGGGAATTTGGAAATAGCTTTAAAAAGTCGGAATTTGCAATATTATTGAAAAATCGGGGAATTTTAAGGCAATCCTTTTAATATAAACCATTATAATTGTGTAATGATAATTCCCAATGGAAATTCCAAATAGGGTATATAAGTTATTGCTGTACGAAAATTACAACACAAACATTTTGTAATTGTATTCATTGATTTTAGAAACCAGTCGAGTGGACTACGTTTTGTTTCAAACCGCCGTATTACTCAAAGAAGCGGTTGTTCGAGAATGGTCATTTCTCGACAAGTCCGATATGAACGGATTGCGAACTTACCTCTTGCGTTACGTCATCGAGCACCCAAAGTAACATTTTACTAGTGAATGACAAAGCTACGTTGTTTTTGTCATTACACCCGAGCATCATTTTGGTTTTTTAACTTCCCAGTTTTCCGCCGTATGTCCGCGAGCAACTTCTTCTTGTCATTGCAATTATGGTGAAGAGAGGAAGTGTTGATGGGTCAACAGCCGATGGAGAATCGATCCTTAATGAAATTTCGCAGCTTATAAACAGTGGCCAAGTAGCAATGGTTATTGTCTCGTTTTTTTATTCTTTCTCAAGTAGCGATGATATGCGAAATTTAGTTTGGTGATTGAGATTGTGGAAATTCATTGCTTTACAGCAAAGTATCGGATGCTCAATTCTCAGTGCTCTACTTAATGAATATGCAAACACTGTTCGTTCTAGCGATGTCGGATTGACATGGGAGACTCATTTCCTCGCCAAGAAATGCTTTGAGGTTAATGCCGATTCTTTGCAAACACTGCAAACAGATGAGAATTACAATTGATTGTGTCATTATATACTGTATAGGCTACGTATTTGAAGAAGATATTTCAATACTGCCTGCAAGTTGTGTTTGAATTGGAGAAAACCACTGCTCCCGATTCACGAGAAGCGCTACTGCTAATGTGCAAGTTCATCTGCATCTTAGAGCAAGTTCTAAGCTGGAACTTCATCTACATCAATCATATCCTTTCATAATCAATATTGGCGGAGAAACCGAATAGTTGTTCGCGTATTCCCTTTATTTGGTATTGTACTTCCGAGAAAAGTTGTCGGTGTGTTCGAGACGGACCAGTCTCCGTCATTCAGGCCGGGCCCAACGTGGAGGGACACGATTTTAGACAAGAATGTTATTGATTTATTTTTCAAAGTAAGCACAACACCGAGTGCAGAGACATATTGAATTGCAATTTCATTTGTTTGTGGTGTACGAAGGTTCACTGGAAAGTAAGGGCTGACAATGACATCGCCCACCATTCCATGAATTGCTTGACCCAATTAGCTACAATTCACGGCACAGTGTTTCAAAATATCTCCACACGAACTGAATACCTACTGTGTTTTGTCCAAGGATTGTTGAGCTTGTTGTCTGTGTAAGTACGTGGTTATATTTTGCGCTGCTTTCAAACCGAGCCCCCTTCTAACTCAAATTTACTATCTTCAGAGACAAATTTTGCTATCACGAAGTTATCGGCATTGCTAACACTATCCACAAAGTCGTGCTCTTCTTTCCCACGTCGGTGTTTGTTCATCTGCCGTCCGACGTACTTCAGCTGTTCCTCGAAAGGATAACCGGTATGACGTGCCAGTTTGTCTTTGCTGCTTGCCAAGAAGAATCGGTAATTTTACAGTATGGATTACGACGGAGATTTCCACCGTGAGCGCATGATGTGTAAATTACTAATCGTCTCGTTTGAACGTGCGGTTTAAGAATGCCAAAGAGGAGCAGTATTACATGGAAGCTTCCGAGAAATTACTCGATACGTGGGCCACGCTGCTTCGGAATCAAATACTGCCGAGCGAATTCTGCAAACAAGCCGGTGTGAAGATTTTCGATGTTTATTTGAAATGCCACCTTTCGCAGCCGGACGGCTCGAGATCAGACGTACGTGTTTGGGTTTTCAAGTTTTAATTGTGTTACGATACAAATTACATGTTTTTTTCGTATTCAGACCGAAACGGATGCAAGCGAGGAAATCGACGAATCGGAGGAAGATGACCGCACGAGATACAGGGACCAGTTAAATGTCATTGGACTTCTTGGACGTATGTCCATTGAACTTGTGTTGCCTTCGCTCATACGGTTAGCTTTTGCTTTGGACCTATAGATCCAAATTTATATATGATATGCCCTATAGGTCCCTCTTGCATCCTGGTTTCATTTAACGCTTGATCCTACAGGATTATCCGATAGAATTCCTATATGGGTGCAATGTTAACAATATGGCGATTTTTAAAAAGGATCCTATAGGACTTTTTCTCATGGGTAGTTTTCAATAAATTTTACAACGGCATTTGATCTGTTAACGAAGGCTTATCGAAAACCGAACGGACCGCCTCCATGACCAGCTTCAGTTGATGGCCAGCGGTCAAAGCGTTGAATCCTCGCAGAGATTTCTCAGCACGCTTTACGAAGACATCCACTGGCTGGTGCTGATCGTGGGCAATATTGTAGCCATGGATCAAGATGGAGAAGCGCCACTTATTCCGGCAGAAGTCATGCAGTTTTCCATCAAGTTCCAAAACACCAACATCGAGACAACACTTAAAGTACTAGCATCACCCGGTAACCGCGCATCCGATGTCCCGGGTTATGATCTTTTTACCGATCCGGTTGTGAGGTATTCACTTTTTTTTTGCCGTGTAATAATAAAATGCACACCCAGCATTGTTAACATTTGATCTAACAATTTAGGCTGATAGCTGGGATTTTCCGTCTTTGCGAAGTTGAAAGGCGGGCATCCGATGCGAATTTGGGTTATCTCTTAAGCCCGGAAGTTGCCTCGACTTACATGTGGTTTCTTCGAAGATGGACGCTGTCGTACCTTCTTCCTAACGAATCTTACTATTGTGAGGTACGTGCGGACTAAATGTAGTTATTTAAATGTGTGCTTATTTTTGTTATTTTATTTTTCTAGATGAGCCCGGCTTTAAATGCAGCATTCGGGAGAGATTCCGAAGGCGGACAGTGGTCATTAAGCTTTCTCCTCTCCAAAGTAAATGCCAATCTTGCATCTTGGTTGGCGGAGCCAAATGTACTGAAAGACACAGTCCATCTCCTGGTTGCGATCGTGGAAAGCAAAGAACGGTGAGATAATGATTTAATGATGCGGCGCTTGATGTTTATATTCTGGACTAATTGCATTCAGGTGCGTTTGCTTGACAAAATGCGACGATTTATGGGCGAATTTGAGGAAACACGCCAGTGAAAATCTGAGCAAGTTTCCTTCATTGGCGAAACGAAATCTTCTCAAAGCACTGGTATTGTCTGCATCGTTGCTTCCCGATTCCATGAATAAGGATGCTCTGTGGACAGAAGTATGATTTGAACGAGAGTTTTGTGGATCGTGTATTTGCATTTTTTGTGATGTTGCGTACAATTTCAGGTTTTACAGCCATTGCAAGATAAAATCAAACTTATTATGTGCGCGAGTGATTTCAAAAGAAATTGTCACACTCATCTGGTAAAAAACGAAATAGCTCACCTTATGGAATCCTTCACAGGTTTATTGGCAGTAATATTTTCGTAAGATTATACAGTATTTTCCGAGATATTGATTGCGTGAGGAAATGACAGGTGTCGTGCAGGGCTGTGACGTTACAAATATTCATTACTTATTCCCGTACTTGCATCCGATTTTGAGCGAGGCTGTTACACTTTTGGATATATACCATAACTATCAGGATATTGTGGAGCTCATTTTGGAGTTTTACTGTGAAACTGGAAAGCGAGTACTCTGTTATCTTTCTCAGGTATTGCTAAAGCCCTGTGTTCAGTTAATATTTAGCAGTACGATTTTGGGATCAATGATTCGTACATTTTCAGAATGATTCCAAAATATTATACAACTGCAGCTTGTCTGTTATCCAAACTTTTGCAAAATACCATTGTGGTAAGCATGAAATGAGCCATTCGCAGTTCCAATGCACATTTTTGGTTGATTTCATTATTACTTTTTTGAGGTAAACAAACACGAGATGCCAGTGCGGAAGACGACCAGTACCGCGATATCCTGCTGTTGATGGAATTGCTAACAAACCTTTTATCAAAAGACTTCATTGATTTCAGTCCTGCTGGTAGATTTGCATTCGCGATTGTCTACAATTAATTTAATGCCGATTTTGGAATCTATACACGCAGATTTGCTAGATATTTCGTCGAACGCTGTGTCGGCTGCCGACGTTGCGCTCGTGGGCCTCAATATCATAATGCCTATGATGAGTGTTGACCTTCTGTGTTTCCCGAGACTGTGTCTTCAATATTTCAAGCTGATCACCTTTGTCAGCGAGATTTACCCTGAAAAGATTTGCCAGCTGCCCGAAGATTTACTGGCAAACTTGATGGCTTCAATCGAAGTCGGCTTAAGAAAGTATCCTTTTTTTCCCTTTCTTTCTGGCAATTGCACGAGAATAATCCTGATGTTAAGTCTCTTGACAAGTCCTTTGTAATGCAGTTTTGGGACCGACATAGTAACACTATGCTTGGATTTCATTACGGTCCTGGGAACGTATATGTTTAAAAACAAACTGCAGGGATCGGTTGCATACCAAGGAATCAAGCCATTCCTAAAAGTATGCAGTAATTTAATTTGTGCAAGGTTCCGTTTTGCAGGGATGACAGTTTTAACTTTACGTTTACCCGTCGTTTCCAGGTTATTTTTGATCTTTTGATGCAGCAGGGATTCGAGTCGGAATTAATCCACACGGTCAGCTGTACATTATTTGCCCTTATTTGCTGCTATCAGGTATGCTGCATTAAGTATTTATTGTAATGAATTCAATATACAGGGTGTTCCTAAAGTCCCTTTCTGTTTCGCTGCTCACAAAACTCTTGAAAAGCATGATAGAGACATGCGGTTTTTTCAGACTACAGGGGCGTATGCTGAATTTTGTGTGTGTGCCATGTGTTTGTGTGCATGCACTTGGTAGAAAGTAGAAGCGTCAATGGATGCCACCTAACTGACTAATGGCAACCCTGCAGGAGAAAGCACAGTGCGTGGTTTGGCGTTTTTCAATCTATTCCGTCACTCAAGTGCAAAGAAATTACAGGAAAACATACAACAAGGATCCCCCTTCGCAGCCAACAATTCGAGCATGGCATAAGAAATTTCTTGAAAACGGCACTGTTCAAGACAGAAAGCGTTCAGGTCGAACACGGAGAGAGGTTGAGTTCCGTTTCGACCTACTGCGTGCAAGAAATGGTGACCACATTCAAAACGGATGACGCAACGATGTAATGTTTCCCTCGGAAAAAACTTAAGTGTTTGCCGAGCAGTCTCGAATAAACCGCATGTCTCTATCACGCTTTTCAAGAGTTTTGTGAGCAGTGAAACATAAAAAGTGACTTTTGGAACGCCCTGTATTGGCCCACAAATGCTAACAATTCCAACTTATTGCGTGTGTTTTCCCATTCCAAAAATTTTGTGATGTTTAACTACCCCACTTTCATTTTTGAATTTGTTTCAAGTATTCAGTGCAGTTTGCTGAAAGTGATTTATTCTGGTTTTAAAATTGTTTGCAGGAGTACTACCAAGAACTTGTCCAGAATCTACTGGCTAGTCAGACGGAGCCGGTTTATTACCAGAGGTTGTTGAGCGCGTTCAATTCGCTAATGGGAGGTATTTCTTTGACGGAAGATCGACCGAATCGGATTCGTTTCAAAGAGAATTTCGAAGCGTTTATTTCGGAAGTGCGTGGTTTTTTGAGCGTCAAATGATAACGTTATTGAAGGATTAGTGCAGGGATTACGTACTTGTTGCTTGACTCCGTGAGTCTGCTTTATTCAAATTTCCCGCTTTGGTAGTAGGGTGTGTTCATATTGTAAACATTTCCAAGTAATTAAAGCCTTCACTTTTTTTCTAAATTATACGGTTATCCTGCTTTTCATCGCTTATCGGAGATGTGTTGGCATTCTCTAGGAAGTTCTAATTCGGTGTACGTAAATTCAGTAATAAGAGAGATATGCACTTTCTGAAGTATATTAAGCATTTCGAGATGTGTTACAGTATAGCCAACAACAGCACATAATATAGTACAAACAAGTAATATATCGGTAACAAATTTTCCAGAAACTGATGCAGTAGCAGCACATTTGAAATCAACATGTTATTGTTAGGTTTCAGTCAGTAATTGTTGATGTTAATATATTAACCATGTAGTTTGAGTATAATTTGCATTAGCAACGTGACCAAGTATGCAACAAATATGAACGGACAAAGATGGATGACAGCTGAACAAGGATGGTTCAACGCTACGTACAAGGTACGAAAGTTGATTTTTTTGGGAACGGAAAATATATACAGGAAGTCTTCTAATTGCCAATCAATTGTGATCCATCAGATTCACCATTAGCACCTCTTCGATCTTGTCCCTCAACAGTTTGAGAACGTTCAAGTCTTCGCTGAAGATGAACCGCTCGTCATTGGCAAATGCACTTACACGGTCGTCCTGCGGCAAAATGACATGACACTCTGGGAAAAGGAATTTAAAGCTGGCCATACACGATCGCTCCATACCGCGCCGCACCACTTCATTTTTCGCCCAGCTATTTTCAGCCCAGTCATTTTTGTGTACCATTCATGACAGCGCCGCGCTGTTCCTGTTTTCCGTGCCACGCCACTCCACTTCCACTCCGCGCCACTCCACTTCCACGCCACTCCACTTCCACGCCACCCCACTCCACTCCGCGCCACTCCACTCCACTCCACGCCGCGCGCGCCCGCTCCCCCCGGATTCCGCGAGATTACCATGGATTCTGTCCCCGCTCCACGCAGGGTTTACCCCATTCACACATCGGCCCGCATTCAGTGTCAATCGGCGCGGCTCGACGAATATTCAACCGACCGTTCGCGCCACTCCAATCGCGTCGGGCTTCCCCGTTCACGATCGGGTTTTGCTACGGCGCCAGGCCGTTTGGCTGGTTGGAGCGATCGTGTATGGCCAGCTTAAGGCAGAGCAGCGATAAATCAGCAAATAGTAAGTCACCTGTCTAACTTTCAATATTAGTTTGTTGCCGCTTATGTGGGGTAGTGCTATTATGTCCTGTACCCTGATTACCATTTGGGTTGCCCATTCTCCCCAAAAACGTTTCTTTTGAACGAGGAAAATGTGCCTATTGAACAAAATCGCCTTGTAATTTCGGGAGAACTTTCCTCAGAGAAATGAATTAAGGGA
The DNA here is from genome assembly GCA_023279145.1 of Glomeris maerens. Taxonomy (NCBI): domain Eukaryota; kingdom Metazoa; phylum Arthropoda; class Diplopoda; order Glomerida; family Glomeridae; genus Glomeris; species Glomeris maerens. Next base: position 10,626 of record WWPM01022720.1, read on the forward strand.
ATGTGCAAAGTTTAAATCTAACCTGTCGGTGACCAAAACCATTTCGGAGCGCTCGTCCTTCTTAAGTTCAGCGTGTGTCCAGTAGACGTCGTTTCCCGCGTAATGCCCATTGTCAACCTGAAGAAGCAGGTACCACCCCTTTGCTTTTTCCGGACAATACGGTCTGACACCCTACGCGGTGACGGAACTCGTATGAAATTTGTAGGAAAGGGTTGTGCGCGAACAAGTGCTTTACGTACGATGTAAGGGTTCACGCATCTCGGTTGTCGTGCGCGCATCGTCACTTTCCCCATTTCCATTGCCCTGAAGTCAGAAATCGTAGCTTTATAAGTCTTTCATCGAGCACTTGCGGTGGTGGAGCGCGTACGCTTTACCTGCGGACTCCGTCCAACGACGCTGTAACCAAGTCTACCGTGCCGCCTAACGGCTTGGTCAACAGGCCCATGAGCCCCTTTCCAATGCCACGGAAGAAACCTTCGGCACCATCTTGACACGCACCTTGAGCGACACGGTTCAAGTACTACATAAATACACTATTGGAATCATCGGTAGGCTACCTACCGGAGACTGGATCCGTTATGACACCGCTTAGCCCAAGGATTACTCCGCACAGAAATCTTCTTCCAGAGTTTGCCAAGCTGCCTTTAATGCCACTTTGCTTTTGCTGCTGTTTCGCACGACGATGCTATAAGAGAAAGAAGGAGCGAAATGGTGATGGCATATTTTTCGACAGACTGATCCCCAATATTAAGGTGCCAATACTTTTTGGAAATCATTATCGAAGGAAAGACTGGCTAGAAGATTGCCAATGGATCCTGTGACAAGCGCAGCCGATCCGCATGCTCCTCCAATAACCAGACCAAGAAGATGTTGTACTCCGGATGACACAGCTGCGCTATGTTCTTGCGGTTTGATGGGTGGAGCCTAGTAACATTTTGTGCATATGTATTATGTGGACTTAATTGGAACATCAAATCAGAAGAAATGCTCCCGTACTCATAAATCAGAAAACAACTAGTTTCTGCTTGGACAAGCTTTCTTCACGGCTAATTATTCCAAAGCATCATTCGACTTGAAAGCATGTATGTAACTTAATATAACTTTTTGTTGGTTTCGCTTTATAGTAATTTTTATTCTTTCTATAGTTGATGCGATTGTATTATCCGATCTTTTGTATCTCTGAGTAATTCTGAGTTGACTGTTGTTATATTGCCTTGATGTTAAGGTAATCTTTTCAATAAATTCCTGATTACGATAATTTTGTAATCGGCAATTTGTTGTTTATTAGGTTTTGGAATTATTAGCCCTGAAGAAAGTTTGTCCAAGCAGAAACTAGTTGGCGAAATAACGTGTGTTCTGATTTATGAGCAAGGGAGCATTTCTTCTCATAGCTTTCTAATCATCCTTAAGAGATTAATTGGACTAATTCGGATGATTACTCGGTACACTTGGCGAGTGTGCGATCTCACACCACATTAGTAGCAGTCAGATAGAAAGCCCTACTAACTTGCGGTGTCGGATTGTTACAGTACCATGGATGGTTCGTAGAAGAGCTCTCCCATTCCTTTTGCGAAATCGCGAACCAACATGTATGGATTTCCCAGGACATCGAGACCGCAGATGACTGCGTAGGATTGTTGCAACACTTGCATCCTGTAATGACTCGTGATGTTCTCTAGTAAATGCGACAGTGGCAGACGGGTGTTGTTCCTCTCGAAGTACGCGATACTAAAGATGGCACTGATTAGAATTCACGCGTGCATGATGTCCCGACTGACAGGTGTAATTTAGTTACGTGATCGCAACGTTTGTTATCTCTGTTGCCAGAGATCCAACCGAAGACACAAAGATGTCCACAGCATTGCCTTTCCAGGTGTATGGTCGAGAATGAGCTTTGTAAATGGTTCCTCTGGGAGAGAAGCTAATCTTGGCCTGAGAAAAAAATGTGAACTCTTTTATTTTCCGGTTTCGATTCAAATGAGGAATATTGAAGCTTCTTAAGTGTACCTTGAAAGGCGACAAATGTAGATGTTCCAGTATAATTCCATTGGTCCATAGTTGAGCCTGAATTTAATGAAAGTAAGAAATGTGGAACTTCCAATTTGCAGGAAAAATGCTGCAAGCGTACCTCGTTTTTGGCAATGTAGCTTTCTAGAGGAGATGTTGCAATCTCGGTATCCAGTTTCAATAGCCGAGTAGATTCTTGTGGAGATATTGGAGTGTAAAAGATATCAAACAACGAGAATAGGAAGCCCTTGTCCAACCGCAAGCACATTTCTTGCACTAGAAGTTGGCAGTGCCTGAACCATGACAAAAATCTAGTTTAAATTCAACCAAAGATGTTGGCCCTCAAAATCCGACTTAATTTATATATTAAAAAATTGCGTAAAATCAATTTAGAAATTTTCTGTTGAACATGAATGATTGTTTAAATGCTCCCAAAGATACTTGGTGGATTCCCAGATTATAACACTGAAAGATTCTATCGGTTTTCCTCATCGTTGAGAATGTCACACATACTTAATGGTTGTGACTCCTGTTCTGGGGAAATACTGTCTTGTGATGGCCAAATCAATGAACGGCCTTTGACCAACTTCTCTGTCGCTTCGGTACCTAGATATCGGAGCTGGATGCAGCACTGTAAAGAAGTGAGCATCCTGGAGCTGATTGTCGATCTGCAAGCAAGACACCAACCAATTTAGAACGGAATTAACTGTATGTATTCTTGTGAATGGACCGACCTGAAATCTGTGAACCGTTAACCGCGAGTAGGCAAGAGTTGGGGAAGTCCTATGATGAAGCCAGATACCGGGTTGACTCCGTCGCCTCATTTGGGCGAAACATGGTTTTAGCATTTGCATCTTGTTGAAATCAACCTTTTTCATAAGTGATATTTACTGATGAAAAACCAGTTTGCAATCTTATTTGGAGAGAGAGGAACTAGGGTGCTCACGTGAATACTGTCTTTTGGTTCTGTGCCAGTCTGATCAGATCTCCACATCTCTTCTAAATATGTGGCCTCATCCAATTTGAACTGGCTCCATTTTCGACTGCTTTCGTACTCCCAGATGGCTGCAGAGCCAGTTATGCTCACGTAAGCTACTTCCAAGCAGGTGTCATTCACCACAGACAACCCAACACCAGCCAGAGACACGACAAGGTCGATTGTGGTTTTTGGAGACACCATACCCTAAAAAAACCAAAAGGGGTTATTGTTTGATACGTTCTGTATTTGATATAAGCCTTACTTGCTGAGCTCTGATTGCCATCCCTTCGTCTTGCGTGAAGAGCAGCACTCTCTGGTTTCCGTCAAGGAACGATACCCAGAACACATCGACTTTGTCTTTGCGAGTCTTCTTGGAAAACACGTAACCATCTGATACGTCCGCAACGTCGACTTCGCTGTCATCTTTGGGTGTTAAGCGAGAACTTTTTTGTTGTTACCAATAATTTTGCAATCATGAATGAGAGTAAGACCTTCACTGCTGCTGCTGCTTTGGTGGCTTGTGCTGGAACGTAAAGTATTGCTTCTTGTGCCGGGAGCCACATCTGATTTCCTCACTGTTTGTATAGAAAGTTGTTCTTTTCCATGTCCGTCCTATGCAAGGATTTAATGTTGCACATTATTAAAAAGGAATTATATCAAAATAATGTGAATTGGATACGAGCGTGCAATGGGGGGAAGTATCTGAGTTAGCTGTTCGGCTAATGTCAGTAGTATATATTCCAATAAAATAGTTACAGTTTCTGATCACTCACCCTGTTTATGAAGGCAGGGAATGCTACTTTGCTGCCTGGATAGTTACTCCAAATAAGGGTGCGCTCCTTGGTAGGGTCATCCCACGTGTACATCACCGATTGGTCTGATCTGAGCAACACCACTTGCCCCATGGACCTACAGTATTAGCAAGAGGCATTAGTTGTGGGAATATCTCACAAGCAGAGCTCGATGTAGATTGTACTTTTGGTGGATCTTCAAAACGAGATCTTCGCACTTATTGTCTACTCGCACCGGAGCGCTTCCTTCGGTGTACTGGTGAAAGGTTATCATCCTTGATCTTTCACCATCTCCGCCGTGAACATTCACTTGCATTGCCGACTGAAAATCCGTTATGAGAAGAAATGTTTTCACATCATCTGGAAAGGCTTGTGGTGTAAATAAATACGTACCCCTTTATCCATCCGAAGTACTGTGTTGTGACATCTGTCGATTGGAAAAGCTTGGCTCGACACTTCACTGTCTTTGAATTTGATGTGCATTTTCTTAGAGTTGGTTTCTGGCCAGAATGGTATTTTCTTAAAAAAAAATTGGAGCCTTTTTAACCAGGAGTACTAATAGCGATTTAAAAAAAATAACAGTTAAAACCTGGTTCGGGGAAATGTCCACCCATAGATCGGCTTTGTCATTCTGTTCCATGAACCTAAGATGGTTTTTGGTTTGGTTGAATACGATGAAATACGGAAGGATGATCACCATATTGGTTCCTGGGTGGCCTGTCTGCCTCACGCTCAACAAAAACTAACCGAACAATTGTTACAATGACAAAATGTTTTTAGTTATTCGTACGCAAGCTACATACTTCAAACTTCTTCTTTCTTTCTTTGTCCACGCATTCGACCACTCCCCAAATGCCAACAGCATCCAGTGAGAAGGAAGAAGACCACTTAGAGTTATATACACGCATCTTGATATTCTTTGGTTTGCGTCTTTTGAACCTGAACAGGATCGGTTCTCCGTGAGACCCAGAAGTGTCGTATACGCTTTCTGAATGTTTTCCCTGGAAGAAACAATTACACTTTAAGAGAACTGAGCCTATTTAGTAGTTCTTCACAGCCGGGCTTAGTTATAGAAGAGCCACCTTGAACTGGACAGGAAGCCCACTTTTGTTTACAATCCAGTATGGAGAACAGAGGTTCACTTGAAGATTTTGCTTCGAATCCAATTCGGGCAGCAAGGATAACTTCCTGCATGCTCTTTCACGTGGCTGTTCTTCAGATGACATCTTTATACGGTGTCCTTCCATGTCCCCGTGAAGATGGATCTTTCCAGACCACATTGATCCGAGGTAATTTGGCAACTAAAAACCGAAAAAATATGAATGTTGGAGAATTCATTGTCAGACTGATAAACGATGTGAGATTTCTATAATAAACCTCAAGTGTCAGCATTTGACCAGTAGCGATGTCCACGTTGCACAAAGCTTTTTCCTCTCCTGGTTCCAGATGAAACCTCTCCGCATGGGGCTTAATGTGAAAAACCATTGATTAGCTTTTTTTGCATTAAGACATATCCTCACTGTATTTTACAACTATACATATTTGAATACCTCCAATTGCAACTCGATGGTATATGGAAGTTTGTTGCGAATTACAACAGGATGAAGCAGATTTATGACAGTATTTGGTATAGACTGACCACTGAAGGCTGAATTCCTTTCACCAATACCATCACAGCATAGTACCTTGCGGAAATAACGGAATAATTAATATTTGACATAATCCTACATGCCAGATAATACTTCAAGTAATACCTTTATTAAGAATGGTGTTGATCCATTGTCACCTTTCCGATAACACGTAACCAGCTTCGATTGAGTTGGCGCGGCGAGCAGTTCCTGCCACCATACTGTTTCCTCGCCAATACTGCATCTAGTTTGTTAAGCTATGATGAGACCAAGGTGTTCAATAAGTATAGAAATGTCAATACGTGCTTGAGATTGGCCGGTTTCAACTGTAGAGGACAATGGTACGCAATGAACATCGGTACATCATAACGAGCATTCGCGGCGATAGTTGTAAGGAGAACATTCTCTTCGAAAGGATTCTTCGGAGGACTTGGTGGCTCTACCCCTATCTTTTCCAAGTCCTTCTTCTTGTAGTACACCTCTACATCATCTGATAACTTGTTTTGAATCTAAGGGAATACAATTGTAACGAGGTTGTGGAGCTTTGAAAAAAGGGAGTGATCGACGAAGAGAGCCAGGATGTAACCTGCATCAGTGATCGGATGGTGAATGTGCTGCCAGTGCGCA